>JABUQX010066430.1:10000-12500 GCA_015478945.1 Trachelipus rathkii
AATTTTGAATCGGGGAGTAAGTTGTTCTGGAAAGAAGTTAATAAAAAAAGGAAGAAGAAGGAGGGGTTGGGGGAGGATTAAGGGAGGAGATGGGGAGTGGATAGGAGGAGAGGATAGGGTGAGGAAGAGGTGGGGGGAGTACTTTAGTGGACTATTGAATGAAGGGGGTGGGGTAGGGGAGGAAGAAATGCAAGAGGTGAGGATGGGAAATGAAGTGGGGAGGGAGGGGGAGGATGAAATACAAATGGAGGAAATTATTAGGGCTGTGAATAAAGGAAAAAAAGGGAAGTCCGCAGGTCTGGATGGGGTGAGAATGGAAATGTTGCAGAAGGGAGGTAGAGGGGTGGAGGAATGGCTGTATAGATTATATAACATATGTTGGAGGAGTGGTGAGGTACCACAGGATTGGGAGGATGGTTGTTTGGTTCCTCTGTATAAGGGGAAAGGGGATAGGATGGAATGTGGAAATTATAGAGGTATATGTCTTTTAAGTGTGGTAGGGAAAGTGTACGGAAGAATACTGATTGAGAGAGTAAGAGGGTTAACGGAGGGGAGAATGGGGGAAGAACAAGGAGGGTTTAGGGAGGGAAGAGGGTGTGTGGATCAAGTGTTTACATTAAAGATGCTTGTGGAGAAAAGTATAGAGAGGAAAGGGAAAGTGTATGGGTGTTTTCTAGATTTAGAGAAAGCATATGATAGAGTAAATAGGGGTGAATTATGGAGGGTGTTGGAGGAAAATGGGGTGGGGGGTAATTTAGGGAAAGGTATTAAGGCTTTTTATAGGAATAGTAGAATGTGTGTGAGAGTGTTAGGAGGGGAGAGTGAGATGTTTGGGATGGTGTGTGGATTGAGGCAGGGGTGTGTAATGTCGCCGTGGCTATTCAATTTGTTTATGGAGAGTGTTTGCAGAGGAATGGTGAGGGAGGGGAGGGGGTGGAATTAATGAATGGGAATGATAGAAGGGAAGTGAACATGATACTGTTTGCGGATGATACTGCCCTAGTGGCGAAGAGCGCGGAAGGGCTGAGGTATTTGGTGAGGGAGTTTGAGAGAATGTGTGGACAAAAGGGGCTTAAAATAAACCCAGGTAAGAGTAAAGTGTTAGTGTTTGAGGAGGAGGAGAGAGTGGAGGGGGAGGGGTTAGAGGTCAGAGTAGGGGGTGTAGTATTGGAAGAAGTAAAGATTTTTAGATATTTAGGGATGGAGTTGGGTAAGGGGGGAGGGATGAAGGAGGAGATAGAGCATAGAATAGGTGAAGGAATGAGAGCTTTGAGTGGTCTGAGAGAAATATGGAAAGGGGGGGGATCTATCACAGAAAGTTAAGATAAGTATGTTTGAGAAAATCTGTGTACCAGCGGTGCTGTATGGGTGTGAAACGTGGGGGTTGAATGCCAGGTCTAGGAAAAAGTTGGAAGTATTTGAGATGAAGGGGTTGAGAGCGGTTTGTGGGGTCAGTAGAAGGGAGAGGATTAGGAATAGGGTGGTGAGGGAGAGATGTGATTGGAGGAATGGTCTGGTGGGAAGAGCGGAGAAGGGAATGTTAAGATGGTATGGGCATTTAGTGAGAATGGAGGAACAGAGAGTGGTTAGAAGGAGTATGGGAGGCGGAGGGGATAGGAAGGAGAGGAAGGGGGAGACCAAGAAGGAGGTGGATGGATGGAATAAAGGAGATGCTGGAGGAGGGAGGGATGGGGGAGGAAGAGGGTAGGGTGTTGGCGAGGGATAGAGTGGGGTGGAGGAGGTGGGTGAGGGCGAGATGAGAGGGGGTGTGAATGAGGGAGGCTGTACGCACCACTACCCCGCTCAAGCGGGACAAAAGTGAATGTATAATAATAATAATAATAATATATATAATATACAGTATATATATATATTGAAGATATATATATAAATATATATATAAATATATATATATATATATATATATAATTAATATATTATATATAATATATATATATATATATATATATATATAATAATATATATACTATATATTATAGAGAATATAAAATTTAATTAATTGAACAGCTTCAATTTAAATTTTAGTGTTTTATTTTATAACTTTTTTAATTTCATTTTCACAAATCAAAATTTTATACATAAATGCCATATTTGTTTTTTGTCGAATATAAGTCCTTTCCAATGAGTATTGTGTTTGAGAAGAGAAGAGAGAGCGAGAGAGAGAGAATGAGAGAGAGAGAGAGAGAGAGAGAAGAGAGAGAGAGAGAGAGAAGATGAGAGAGAGAGAGAGAGAGAGAGAGAGAGAATTTTGAAAGGATCAGGCTGAGAATAGCTTGTGTATAAAAATTCACATATTAAACGAAATCGGTGCTTTTTGGTAATAGATATAAAGGAAAACTGTGAAGGATGATTTAATAGGGTGTATGATTAACACTTTTATATGGATATATAGGAGAACATTCCTCGTAAGGCATCATATAGATGCTATTCATGAGATAAGGTGCTCATGGGAACTATTTTCCCAGTGAAATAGTTTTTT
>JABUQX010066431.1:0-28097 GCA_015478945.1 Trachelipus rathkii
AAAAAGAGAGAGATTCCGCTTTCAATACACCCTTCTTCCACCATTCGCTGTAACATTCTTACTTCCTATTTAGCACATCCACACACTTCTTTGCACTACTAAACAATTGCTTCCTCCTTCATTTGCCCCCAGATTGTAATATCAACTTGTTCACATTCATTGCCGATTTACTAGCGAGCGCTCTACATACTTTCCTTATTCTCTTGTCTGGTTTAACTTCTCACTCTAATTTACCTTATATACTTCCTTTCGTATCACCTTCCCTCCATCCAAGCCCCCCACTAACTTAATTTTGCATAGAACAACATAATGATCCGATAATCCCATTCTAAAACCCCTCACTGATTAACATCCAACACATAATACTTCACATCTCCTTCTTCACCAACACAAAATCAATCAATCTTTTCACTTCGATACCATCCTCTACCTACACCAACTCCTAGTATACTTATGATACTCTTGTGTTTAAAGAAATATTACTTACACACATACTCTCTCTTCACAGAAATCAATCAACCCCTTCCTACCATTCTCAATTTTCTCCCCCCCCCCCCAAACCCGCTGTTAAACTTTTTGATCACATCCAACCATTCAGGTCCCCCAACACTAATCAATCTGAAGCTCCTACTCAACCGCATCCCCAAACATCATTCAATTATCCGCAAAAAATCGTACTCTTCCAACGTTCCTCAGATGGACCATACGTCCAACCACCACACCTTGACCTTTTCAAAACTTAAAATTTAACGCATTAGAATTCTAGGACTCACACAACAAAGTCTACCATAGCTCTGAGCCACAGGTCACTCATCAAAATTGAACTCCTTCTCTCTCCTCTCTCATTCTCTTTCCACACCAGCCACGCAACACATTTCAATCTTTCTTCCATTCTCCTTTCGCTTTCATCTTTGTTTCAGTCACAGCGAGCAAATCAAATTTGGCCCTTCTAAATACATCCATCACCTCTCTCCTCTTCTCCTCACCATATTATTCCTCTGACATTCCATGTACCCCATACGTTCATACAATTTCGCCGAAAAGTTAGAAGGTCGTTTACGGCGATCCACGACCATCTCCGAGGCATGCATCAGCATTCCCTAGCAAGAGATAGGTGGTAGTGGGAGCCACCCAACTACCACCGCCCTTAGTCGACTTCTACGACACGCAGGACATACGATGTGGGAAATTCTTTCTCCCCCGCACACATATATATATATATATATATATATATATTATATATATATATATATATATAATATATATATATATATATATATATATATATATATATATATATATAAATTGAAATGAGTCACAGGAGATTTTACTCTCCATCAGCGGAATTCGAACATTGGACTCTGCGTTGCAGAGTTAACAATAACCGGATACTCTAACCACTAGGCCATCCACGTCCCCATAAAAAGAACGTTTCAAGCGTAGTTTTTAAAGCACCCGGTTTTATATATATATATATATATATATATATATATATATATATATAATATATATATATATATATATTATATTTTCATATAATTTATAAATATATATATTATATATATATAATAATATATATATATATATATATATATATACTTTAGAATGTCTTTGTGATATATAGATTCTCTTTATCAGATACCATCACCAAATATCTTTATGAATGAGATACTCTGGGACAAATGCATTTTTGTAAACAGTTTTAAAAAACAATTGTACATTTTTGATACGCTAATTTAATACTATTATTTAAGTAAAAATTTTATGTGAAAGGATAAGCTTTTTATTTTATGGAAAATATTTTCTTGAATTTCGGATTTACAATCAAAATGGTTTGATTCACTGCATAAAAATGATCCAATGAGCCCTTGTGATGCATTCATCCTAGGTTGACCACCTATTAACATTTTTTTTTTTTTATTTATATTGACCTACTATATAGGCCTACCTGAATATTTTTCAGATCTTTATAGTTTTTATATATTTTTTCTAATAAATGATTTCATTTACAAATAAAAGGATTATGAACTCGTCAAATTTAAGTTCAGTATCTAAAGCTTTGAAATTTAATGTTATTGCGGAGTGCCCTGTTAGTAAAGCTAGAACAAGTGTGATGGAATTGCCAAATTATAAAGTTGAATTACCAATATTTATGCCAGTAGGAACTCAGGTAATTATTATTATTATTATTATTATTATTATTATTATTATTATTATTATTATTATTATTATTATTATTATTATTATTATTATTATTATTATTATTATTATTAAAAATGATTTATTAAATCATTTTGTTCATGATTAATGCATTTTATTCATAGAAGATTTTAAATACACAAATTTTTATTGTGGAAATGAAATTTGTCTAAAGAGAAAGTTGAGTATGTATATTTTTATGAATTTCCCATTAGTCAGCAAAATAAAATAAGATATATATAATTATAATATTAACTGGGTACAAAATTTATTTAAGACTGATAAGCTACCATTTCTGATAATTTTTTTTAATTTGGAGTTCAATCCTGGATTATTATGGGTCAGAGTTTAGAGTTGCTGGAGTGTACATTTTAAGGTTGTGTGGAGCTGAAGTTGTAGTTGAGAGGTGTGGGAAGGTTGCATTAATGTTGCTGTACGAATTAGAATTGGAGAAGTGATTCTGCAGTCATGGTTTGGTTTCAACTCCATAAAGAATGATTGCCACTAGGTTTGTTAAGGTTCCAGCTCCACCTATGGCCTAGCGCTATTTTATATTTTTTAAATAAAAGTTTTCAATTCATGGGCATTGCCCTATTCTGCTAAGGGAATTATCCAGGAAGTTTCTTCCTTGGATAATCATAAAGGATCTAAAATGGCGTCTTCAAATACATACATGAGTTAATCACTCTACCACTGTCGTGGTGGCAGCTTCCTATGATTTACATGAGTAATCAAACTCTGGACTCGCTTTGTAAACAGATCGTTCTACTACTTGTGCCCATGGGTTCACTAAATTGTTAATGGTTATATTGTTTAACATGTTAAATATACCATAGATATTTTTTAAAATATTAACTCTAATATTCGTAATTCTTGAGGAAAAAAAATTTGATATATATTTTTTTTCTGTATTAAGGGTACAATAAAGGGTTTAACACCTGAACAAGTCGAGGAGACTGGAGCTCAGATTATCCTTGGAAATACGTATCATCTTGGAACAAGACCAGTAAGAATCATTATTTAAAATTTATATATTTTTCAAATAATATTGTTGCCTTAAGATTTGCCATTATTATTATTATTATTTTTATTATTATTATTATTATTATTATTATTATTATTATTATTATTATTATTATTATTATTATTATTATTATTATTAGTGGTGATAGTACTAGTATCACTAGTAATAATTATGGTAGTTCCATTGATCTTGTAATAATACATATTTTTTTTTTTCGTTTTTAAATTATTATTATTATTATCATTATACCTTTAGTACTTTGATGAATTATTATTATTATTATTATTATTATTATTATTATTATTATTATTATTATTATTATTATTATTATTATTATTATTATTATTATTCTTATTCTTATTCTTATTCTTATTACTATTACTATTACTATTACTATTACTATTACTATTACTATTACTATTATTATTATTATTATTATTATTATTATTATTATTATTATTATTATTGAGAAAAACTCACTGGTAAATAAAACAAACAAAGATACAAACAAGTACAACTGATACTTACATTTAAGTTCTTGGTGATTATACGTTTCGTTTTACAAATACTTTTGTAATCTTCAAAATAAATAAAGTTCTTAACGAAAGATGAAATTAATAATACTTTTGTAACTAAGTACTATCTTTGTACTTATATTGAATTAAAGGGAACCAAAAAATACTTGTTCCACATATATACTTATGTACTACAATTATTGTTCAAGGAGCCCTACTCCACTAATATAAATTACACCTACTCGCTCATTAAGGTGCATCAAAGAGCCACCTCACTTAATCACCAAGGACTTATCTTATACATTAAGGTGCATCAAAGAGCCACCTCACTTAATCACCAAGGACTTATCTTATATAAGCACAGTACGATAGTGTTCCACATTTACTGGAACAGAAAAATAATAAAAAATATAAATAATATAATATAATATAATCACATATAACATCACTGAAACACACGTATGTTTCACACTGCTGATCTTGGTCAGCACGGTCACTGCCTAAAGAAACTTTGGCGCCGTATCCACGTTTACAGTACACATCTTCATTCAATGGCCCATCTTCTTCAATGACAAAGCATCCGAAGACTATACTTTTACATCTTCATACTTCTACTTCTTATATCATACAACCATAGGATACAAAAGACAAACACAAAATTTACCAATCTTATATCTTTCTCTCTTCCTCCTTCACTCGATCAAAACCCTCTACACACATTACAACTCACTAACACACACTGACAACAAGACATCTACATCCAACACTCTATACAGACTATCACTACTATAACACACTTGTCACTCTTCACTCTCGACTCTCAAATCACTCACATGCCCCTAACACATACACAAGACATTACCCTTACACCTCTACCCATACATCACTCACATACTATCACACTCACTTACATACGTTACCAACAACATACACACTTCCATAACACACACTAACTCCCGACTTTACGAATCTATGAATCAGACAATTCAGAATCACGAATATAACCATACCTTCTTAGTAAATCACTGCCACTCTCTAACACTCTATCTTCACGCTCATCATCCTCACTAGCGGTACTAGAAAAATAGTCATAACACCTTTCTTTCCATTCACTATACCTCTCACCCTTTCTGCGTTTTATAAAGTCTTTCACATCAGACCCTTCATCACCTTTCTTTCCTTTCCATGACACTTTCACTTCCTTCACTTTCACTACCTTTACTTCCTTTTTACCTTTACTTCTACTTCAGCTTCTTTCACTTCTTCTGTCGTTATTACAACTTCACTACATTCCAACGCACTATCACCACCTACGTCACTCACTTCTACTTTTATTTCCTTCACTACTTCTTTACTACATACCACAATTCCCTCATCTTCACTCTTACACCTTTTTGATGGTACCAGCACCTTTTCGGTACCACTCTCTTCCATACTTCTATTCATACTTTCTCCAACATCTATCTCTGATTTTAGCTTTTCATCTTCCACTCTCACTAATACAGAATTACGCACCCTTTTTTCCTCCACAATTTCTCCACAAGTGTCTGTCAGATCTACATAAATCACATCTCTCCTGTTCTCATACGCATTCCATTCTCTCCTCACAACTTCTCTCCACTCTCTCTCTCCACAAAAATCCTTCTTTCCTCACCCCCACTATTACTACCTGTTCTGCCTGTTTTACCAATTTCTACATTATCCTCTACCCTATCACTACTTAACACCTGTTGTCCTCTACCTATACCAACACTAGGTCTACCATACCCTCTTCCTCTTGGTTCAAAATACACACCTCTTGAGGGACACTTGTAAGCATAATGAAACTTAGACATGCAAATATTACATTCACTAACCTTCCCATCCTTGTCTCTCACATTTAATAGTTGCCCATTAAACCACTCTTCACCAATACTTTTGGACCCATTTCAGGGTTCACACTTTCTGGAAAGTCAGGGAATGTTTTAAGATATGTGAAAGTCAAAAGAATAGAAACAGAAAAAATAATAAAAATACAAAAAAATAATATAAAAATTAAAGTCAACACCACCACCACACAACCATCAACGAAAATAAATATCTATTTATATAAAAAAAAATAACTAAAAAAAAAAAAGTTAATTGTTTTATAAAAAAAAACAAAAAAGAAAATAAAATATAAATATAAAAGTGAGAATAAAGAGAAACGTTTTAAGATATGCTGAAAGTCAGGGAAATTCCAAAAAAGTCAGGGAAATTTTAAAATTTCAAATATATGAAGAATGATCCATGGACCAAGTTGCATATTTTTGATATATTTTTTTTCCTTACTGTATAATTGTGGAATAAGAGATGTATTTGATAAGTGAATGGAAAAGGATGGGCGAAGGAATGACATTCCATAAATCTACTTCTATCATGTTTTATTTCTATTTTTAGTCACTATTACCTACTTTCTTCCTATTCTGTTTTCGTAGAGGTTGTTCCAAGTTTCATCCTTTTGATTGAAGGTGATTGGTGTATGGATGTGTTTTAGACTTTATGACTGTTATTGTTTTAGACTGTTATATGTTTTATTTTAAGTTTATGATTGTTTTGAGTTTATCTGTTTTGTTTTTGAGGTTTGACGAAGTGATTTTGGATTTTTTGTGCAGTTAAAGGTATTTATTATTTATTTATAAAATGACTTCAAACAAACTAACTTTAACGACCAGTGGTTGGACGTCAAACTGAACCCACCGTTTATCAGGTGGTTGGGTAAAGGACCTGATATTCCACAGGCATACTGTAAAGTATGTAAAAGAACTTTGATCTATCTAAACATGGGACGCCAAGCCGAAGTTTCACATTCAAGAGGGGAAACTCATTTGAATTTAATCAAAACTCAGCAGGACCAAACATCATTGAAAAACTTTTTCGTTATGTGTTCTAATAATACAAATATTAGTTGAAGTGTGTGCACTGAAAATTTTGCCATTCATCAACTTCTACTCATACTCAACCGATTGTAAAATGACCCTGAGTGTTACTAATAACCATATCCAAAATCCAGTATATCAATCAGTTTCATCCTTTTGCATTAAAGATGATGTTACAGTCATCTGAAATACTAATGGGCATTAAAGGTGGTGGATGAAAAAATATCTTTAAACTCGTGTGCAGATATAGGGGAACATTTAAAAAATTAATGTTTCCAAGATAGTGCAGTAGCCTTCAAATTTAAATGGGGCTGATTGAAATGTAAATATGGTGATTTAACCATGGACTTTGCTCCCTATTTTTCTAGAAAAGCAAAAGCACATAACTCTACTTTGGCAGTGGAAGCTCATTCTATAACCCTTGAATTAAAATTCATAAATATTTTTCGGTTATTGCCTTTCTAAGAGACTTTGATTAGTTTTTTTTTTTTCTATAGTAATCGTAAAATCAATGTTATGTGAATTGTGGCAAATTAATTAAATTAGGACTGATATTTTTGCATGGAAATGGACAGTGGAAGGAGGGTTTTCAATAAATTAAGCAATTTTTAAGTGGAGAATCTGAAAGAACATAATCTGATTTCTCAAGGAACAGTGCACAATGCTATAAGAGCTCATGAAAGTATTAATAAAGTTCCTATCACTCAATAATGTTGACAAATGTAAGAGCTGCCCATAGGAGATATGAAGAACACCTCAAAGAGTCAAACAGAACCAAGAAGAAGAAGATAATAAAAAAGGTTGAAAAAGAAATTATCCATACAGATCTATAAACTTGAAGAGCAACGAAAAGATGTTAAAACAAAGCTTTGACAGAAGAAGAACGCTATAAAATCAAATTCAGATGCTTGAGAAGAAAAAGTTAACCTAAATCTCCCCTTTTAGAACTTTTGTGATCACAGTGGACGTTATTCACCTAGTCCATTAATGTAAGCTTTTAATTATTTATTTCCTTTTTGTATAAATAAAACTGTTTACTTTTGGAAAAAATAAAAAAGGAGTGCGTTGGACGGCTATGGGGAAGGTATAGGCTGGATTACTAAAAAAAATAAAATATTTTTTTAAATTCATCATGATGATGAACAGTTTCTAAAGTAAATTTTCAGTAATTTAAATGTTTTAAACTGAGTAAATAGGCGCCAATAATGATTAATATATTTTATACGCCAAAAGTAACGAACACGCTGGTCAGGGAAAATTTGCGGATTTGGTCAGGGAATGTCAGGGAAAGTCAGGGAAATCAAATTCAAAATTTCAGTGTGAACCCTGCATTTCCTTGCATACGCTGACTAGAATACCAACCACTCTAACCACCCTCAGCTACATACCCTCAGTTCTCTACTCTCTTACCAAACCCCTCACATATGTTTACCAAAGCATCTCTAAATGTACGGAATACCCACTCATCTTTACCACAATAGGCTAAGACCATTTGTCTTTGGTTCTCACTCACATTCTCTTCCTCTAGTAGATGCACACACTTCATATCTTCACTCAGATCCATTTTCCCAACTATTTTACACTTCTGCTCTATGACTTCATATCTGTTCACATACTCTCGTATTTATTCACTACTCTTTCTCTTAATATAAAAGTTCTCACACAGCTTATCATACCTATCTCTCTGTTTCTCTTTCGCATACTTTTCATCCAGCTTACTTAGTATAACTTCCATACCTTCTTTTTTCCTAACGACTTCCAGTCTATCATCCACACACATTCATAAGCTTTTGCTCCTAAACTGAACAAGATCTCACCTGCCGGTTTATCGTACTCATCACCACATCTCATACCATAACTTCACTTTACTCTTCCATATATCATATTCCTCAACATTTACGTCCCCTTTAAACTCTGGACACGCTCTACGCACTCTTTTTTTTTTCAACGACCACTTCCACTTTCTTTTCATTTTCACTACCACTACCTTCTCCTTCCTTACCCATCTTTTCACACTACTTATACCTACACACAACCACAAACACGAAATGAATCACCAACTATATCAAATAACTCATTTTCAACACTCCAACACTCAGAGCCGTTCGAAACTACGCTCTGCTACCACTGAGAAAAACTCACTGGTAACAAAACAAACAAAGATACAAACAAGTACAACTGATACTTACATTTAAGTTCTTGGTGATTATACTTTTCGTTTTACAAATACTTTTGTAATCTTCAAAATAAATAAAGTTCTTAACGAAAGATGAAATTAATAATACTTTTGTAACTAAGTACTATCTTTGTACTTATATTGAATTGAAGGGAACCAAAAAATACTTGTTCCACATATATACTTATGCACTACAATTACTGTTCAAGGAGCCCTACTCCACTAATATAAATTACACCTACTCGCTCATTAAGGTGCACCAAAGAGCCACCTCACTTATATTTACGTTATACAATAATGGGCTCCCTTTACGTTAATACTTTATCACCAAGGACTTATCTTATATAAGCACAGTACGATAGTGTTCCACATTTACTGGAACAGAAAAATAATATAAATAATATAATATATATAATATAATATAATATAATATAATATAATCACATATAACATCACTGAAATACACGTATATTTCACACTGCTGACCTTGGTCAGCATGGTCACTACCTAAAGAAACTTTCGCGCCGCATCCACGTTTACAGTACACATCTTCATTCAATGGCCCATCTTCTTCAATGACAAAACATCCGAAGACTATACTTTTTCATCTTCTTCATACTTCTACTTCTTATATCATACAACCCTAGGATACAAAAAGACAAACTCAAAATTTATCAATTATTATTATTATTATTATTATTATTATTATTATTATTATTATTATTATTATTATTATTATTATTATTATTATTATTATTATTATTATTATTATTATTTTTATTATTATTTATTATTATTATTATTATTATTATTATTATTATTATTATTATTATTATTATTATTTTTATTATTATTATTATTATTTTTAATGTAAGTTTTACTTTTAACTTCCAATTCTCTGAATAATTTCTTCTGATTATCATTTAATTTTCTAAACTAGTCTAGAAAATAGTTTGCAAAAGAAAGAGAGGCATATTTAAATTTATTTAGTTTCTGACCGGTTTCGTCCGTAAACGTCGGACATCTTCAGAGCTTCGATTCTAACATTTGAATGAATTATATAATAAAAGATTTAACAAATTAAAAATTAAAAATTGATTTTTAGATCTTTAGTATTTCATATTATATTTCTTAACTGACAATACGTTTGAACTTTATGTTAATGTTTGGTTTTAGGTGTTTTATGTAGTAGTAAGCCGCAGCTATAAGTAGTTTAGTATCTTTGCATCAGTGGTATAAAATTTATGACTGTGATGATTATCAGGTTAGTGTTTTGTTATGTTCAGTGAATAAATGTTCGTAATATTTTAACTAGGGTTTAAAGCGGTGTTGGGTTGCCCTATCTGTAACTATTAGTCGTGTAACCAATATACGTCGACGTACAGTCAGACTCGGGACATGTGAATTGGTAAACGACATGGTATTTAACTGAAAGGGTATCCTTAGTAGAGAAGCAGGAAGAAAGTTTTCTTGTTTTGTGGTATAGTTTAACTAAGGATACCCTTTCAGTTAATCACCATGTCGTGTACAATTCGCATGTCCGAGTCTGACTGTACGTCCGACGTATATTGGTTACACGACTAATAGAATTAACAGATAGGGGCATACCACACCGCTTTAAACCTAGTAAAATATAACAAAATTTATTCACTGACCATAACAAAACAACTATACCTGAATATCTCACAGTCATTCAAAATTTTACACTTCCTCATGCGAAGCTCAAAAACTGAAATAGCTGAGCTTTGTTACATAACACCACCTAATCCAACATTAACTAATAAGTTAAACGTAATTGTCACTTAAATTAAATATAATATGAAATACTAAAATCTGAAAATGTAATTTTTAATTTTATTTTTTTTACTTATTTCTTCAAAATTCAACTTAGAATCGTAAGCTCTAAGTGTCCGACGTTTCGGACGAAACCGTCAGAACTAATAAATTTAAATATGCCTCTTATTTTCTTTGCAACTATTTTCTAGACTAGTATTAAGAAAAAATTAAAAAAAAATCAAAAGAAATTAATTTCGGGCATAATAATAAAAAGTAAAACTTACATTAAAACAAAGGCTGACATAGAATTTCTATATTATTATTTTTATTATTATTATTAATTCTCTTAGGGAGTGATATTTTAAGTAATTATGAAAGCATAGATTAATTTATGAAGTGTAACCTTTAAATATTAATTAAGGGTATAAATATCGTATTTCTTCGTTATCCAAAAGAAAATCCAATTTGACATTAAGACCAGTAATATGATATCGCAAATTTTTATTCATGGTTCATCTCTGACATACGAATATAATAATTAAAATTATTTTATTATTATTGCATTTTATTATTTATTATTATTATTATTATTATTATTATTATTATTATTATTATTTATTTATTTATTATTATTATTATTATTGTTATTAAAATTATTATAATTACGTGTAATTTTTATATTTATTAGTGAAATTGTAGGTATGGCTGGTTGCGCAAAAGTAAATAGTATATATTTGCTGTAAATAAGAATATATGCCTCTATTTAATAATGCCGTTTTAGGAACTCGTCGCATTCAGAAAAATCCCCCTAGGACTTCACGGGACTGTGACGGATCCTAACTGTGGCATCTCGCAATGTTTAGGGTTCATTCCCTTTGGCCCAGGTAGGCCACAACCATACCCCCTCACAAAACCACGCCATTCACTCCTATTATGCACCTTTCTTCTCGCCTCTGCCAAACTCACATTCCTCTCCTCCAGGCATTCCTTTACTGACTCAATCCACTTTTTCTTCAGTCTCCTAGTCGTCAGATTCCAACAACTCACACACTATATATCTTTAACCTGCCCGACTATCATCATCCTTTCCACATGACCAAACAATCCCATGGTACTTTCATTTATTCTCCTCATTGCTCCTTTCTTCACAACCACACAACTCCCTAATGCGTTCATTCCTCAATTTTATCAATTCTTCTTTACCTAGAACGCCCCTTAGATTGTTGTCCATCCTGAACATCAATTGTAACTGTAGATCTATACCTCTTATCCAGACCAGATTTTTTCATTACTATACATTAACAAGGTAACAACATACCTCAATATGAGACCCTAGCACACCAAGATTAGTCCCCCTTTACATCCACCAAGGTTTTAATTGCACCAGCCACCTTCCTACTACACACTGCATCATCCGTTCCCTTTCATCCAACATATATCTTAAATATTGAAACTGAAACCTTTTGCTGCTGGTTAGGTTCCAAAAGTCTTCATCACTGAGGCTGTCCTCACTCACAACCATAACCTTACTCTTATCTACGTTTGCTTTCAAACCCCTCCTTTTACACACCCTGCCAAATCTCTCTATCAATCCTATTATTATATATATTTTAAATATATTATATATACGTATATATATATATTAGATTAAAAATTATATATGCTATCTGAAATTATAGATAGATATCCCTATAAAGAAGATTATTGCTATATAAATTTATATATATATATATAGTATATTATATAATATATATATATTATATATATATATATATATATATATATATATTATAATATATCTTCTTCTTTATCTTCCTTTTATTTTCCCAAGAATGGGAGTAAAGTGCGTAACGAGCATCGGAAAAGAAAGCAGTAGAAGAACATGACATAGTCGAAAAGAAAGCCCAGCTTACCGCCCCATCAGTACCACATTAATTAGCGAGAACTCAATCGCAGTCAAAAAATCCACCCTAAAGCTTCATGGACAGCGATGGACCCCAACTATGGTAGATCGTCAGTGTAAGGGTTAATCCCTTGGCCAGGTGGGCCACAACCAATACCTCACAATCCCCCGCA
Organism: Trachelipus rathkii; assembly: GCA_015478945.1. NCBI lineage: Eukaryota > Metazoa > Arthropoda > Malacostraca > Isopoda > Trachelipodidae > Trachelipus > Trachelipus rathkii. The sequence goes on from JABUQX010066431.1 coordinate 12,664, forward strand.
TTCACTCCTGTTTATGCACCTTTCTTCTCGGCCTCCTGCCAAAACTCACATTTTCTCTCTTCAGACATTCGTTCACCGACTCAATCCACTTTCTCTCCGGTCTCCCACCCGGTCGGTTCCCAACACACTCGCCACTATACATCCGCTACCAACCGACTATCATTCATTCTTTCACATGACGACCAAACCATCTCAACATAACTTTCATTTATTCTCTCATTACCCCTTTCTTCACCCACACAATCTCTAATACGTTTTCATTCCTCATTTTAAATCAATTCTTCTTACACCTAGCATGTCCCTAAGATTGTCCATCTGAACACATTGAAACTTTAGATCTATACTTCGTATTCCAGACAATAGTCTCACTGCTATACAATAACACAGGTAACAGCCATATCTCATGTAAGACCCAAGCCAACTCAAGACTCAGTCCTTTACATTCACCAACGAATTTAATTGCACCAGCCACGCTTCCCTGCTATTCAGCAACTTTCCACTACACTCTGCATCAATCCTTCCCTTTTCATCCCAAATATATCCTTAATATTTAAACTCGACACTTGTTCAGCTGCTCACCACTAACATAACTTCACACTGAAAACTGTCCCCTCCCTCACACCATAACCTTACTCTTAATCTACGTATATATATAATATATACTATATATATATATATATATATATATCATATATATATATATTATATATATTATATATATATATATATATATATATATATATATATATATATATATATATATATATATTATATATATATATATATATATATAGTATATTATATATATATATCAAAGGTTCTGAATGTATGTTAACTCCAGAGGAGAGTATAAGAATTCAAAATACAATTGGTGCCGACATCATGATGCAGTTAGATGATGTTGTCGATGTTCAGGAGACAAATTATGAGAGATTCTCAACAGCTGTTGACAGGCATGTATAATTGTTTTGTATTGGAAAATTATTTTAATAATTTAATCCTTGTTCATTGATTGTTTGAACGTATTTTTGCTCAAATTTATTTTTAATTGTAACTAGAATTGAGTGTTTATAATCTTCAGTTATTCCGTAAAAATATGACGTCCACCTATACCATAATTTTGACTATTGTGCCTCAATGTCAAGAGATGCTTTAATGTAGTAAAATGATTCTATCGCATATTCTTCCTTTTGTTAAAACATTTGATATTTTGTACTTTGTTTTTGGTCCATATAATTTCGCTTGTCTACTTTCAAATGTTTCTTTATTAACTGCAAGGTTTATTCTTAGTCATTTACTTACCCCACAACTGTTTTACTCAGATATAACCTTTATAAAGCAATTATCTATGCCGTTTCTGCTTAAAGTAATCAAAAGAAAATGACACCATCAATTGCTTTCCCTAAATTCAGAGCTATGCTTTTATTGTAGATTTTCCTACCCTTTTCTAGATTATCACCAAATCTGGCACCTCTTTTGATAAAATTTTGATTTTCTTAAAATTTTGTAGAGGGGCGCCCTAGCCCCTCATCCCCCAACTCCAATGCGTAAGCTACTGTTGGTTTCGGTTTCACGACTATAAGTGAGTATCGACAACCATTACCTATAAATACAAATTTACAATATTGTGTTTTTGTATTTGATATAGAACAACAAGATGGCTTGACCGGTGTATAAAAGCAAATCAAAATCCAGAGAAGCAAAGCCTGTTTCCCATTATTCAAGGAGGGCTCTACCCTGATCTTCGAAAGAGATCTCTTGAGCAATTAATACAAAGAGATGCTCCAGGCTACGCAATAGGTGGTTTAAGGTAATGTTGAACATTCGGTTTCAGTTTATTTTGGTGTATCCAAACCTACACTGTACATATTAACAGTTTTCTTTCCTATGTCAATATTTTTTATATATTTTAGTGAACTCTTGATTGACTTTGTTATTGTATTTCCAATAAGAATGAAATGAGTATTTATTATAGAAAATTGTTCATTAATTAATACTTGGGAAATAATTTCAAAAAGTATTGGACACCTTTGTGATTTTTAATGAAAAAAATAATCCTTTTAAATATTAAAACTTTAATTAAAGAATGAAATGGCACATTGTTTAATATAGTTGAAAAAGGGTGACGATTATGTTTAATGATAGCTGATTATAGTTATTTTTATTAGTTTTTCTTTCTAATATATCATATTTACTCAGCATTATACTTGTAAATACTATATATATAGCTTAATATTAGTTGAATTTTTCTAGCATACCGAGGGAATTGTGCCCTAAATTTTCCCTGCAAATAATAATAATAATAATAATAATAATAATAATAATAATAATAATAATAATAATAATAATAATAATAATTTATTTTTTTAAAGTGGTGGAGAGGATAAGAATAAGTTTTGGCCAACAGTTGACTTATGTACAAACCATTTACCCAAAAACAAACACGTTATTGCACTGGGCGTTGGCATGCCAGTGGATTTGGTTGTTGTTGCGCCCTGGGAGTCGATATGTATGATTGTGTTTACCCGACAAGAACTGCCGTAAGTATTATCTACTATTGCACAGGTACTATCCTTGTTACTCTGATACTATTGCTAGGGATGCTTGATATATAGAATAAAAACAAACTATATACGTTTAACGTAATCTTTATTATACAATTTATTTTTTATTCAATATTACACACCTTAAAATAGGTGTTAGTTAGTCGTTTAGTGGATATCTGGTTGCGAGCTTACTCATAAGTTCTTTCCTTTTTTTACTTTTCCCCGGAATCCGCAAAGATTTAGGGCTGGGTGTGCGCAATTATGCACCGGAAATAAGAATAGTTGAGGGTAGAGAAAATGACGTAACGTCGAAAAGAAGTGCCAAGCCCCCCTCCCCCAATATATAATACCCTAAATGCGAGCCCGTCCGCAGCCAAAAACCACCTTTAAGCTTCACAACCACTGCGCACGAGCTCTTCCACTGTGAATATCTCGTCAATGTTTGGTGTTTATCTTCATATCCAAGCCCACAGCGATGCCACCCCCCCCCTCCCAAAACCCCCCCCTTCCCCCCCTACACTGCAGCATTCTCTCGCTTCTGCTAAAATTTACGATTTCTTACCTTTCAGACAATCTCACTTGACTCAATCCCCTTTTCTAGGTCTCCCAACCAGGTCGATTCCAACACACCCCTTTATACCATTTGTTTAAACAACCTAACTATCATCCATTCTTTTCCACATAACCAAACCATCTTTAATGCATCCTCATTATTTTTCTCATTCACCTGGCTTTTCTTCACACCGTAAGCAGCTCCATAATCGCAATTCTCATTTTAATCAATTCGTCTCACACCTAACAGCCATAAAATTAGCCTATCTGAGCAGACTGCACTAATCGATACTTATAGTAGTTCGAATATATATTATATATATATATATATATATATATATAGTATATATATTTATATTATATATATTATATATTAGTATAATATTAATAATATATAAATATATATATTTATATATATATATATATATTATATATATTATATATATATATACTATATATATATTATATTATAATATTATATATTTATATATAATATAATAATATATAATAATATGATATGCTTTCTTTCTTTCTTTCATTGTTCTTTCTCTTTGCCCCAGATTGGGGTGTAAGGTGCTGTACAAGCATCGGAAAAGAAAGCAGTAGGAGAACATGACAAACGACTCGAAAAGAAGCCCAGCCTTACGCGCCCCTCGTGTACCTTTAATTAGTGAAAGCTCGTCACAGACAGGAAATCCACCCTAGAGCATCATGGGACGCGACGGACCCTCACTATGTTAAATCGTCAATGTAAGGGTTCATCCCGCCCAGGTGGCCCACAACCATGCCCCCATACAAAACCCCCGCCAGTTCTCTCTCTCATGCACCTTTCTTCCATCTGCCAAACTCACATTTCTCTCCTTCAGACATTCGGTTACTGACTCAATCAGCTTTCTCTTCGGTCTCCCAGCGGTCGGTTCCAAACACTCACCACTATACATCGCTTAACCCAACCTACTATCATTCATCCTTTCCACATGCCCAAACCATTTCAACATCCTTTCATTTATTCTCTCATTTACCCCATTTCTCACACCACACCACTCTCTAATACGTTCATTCTCCTCATTTTATTAATTCTTTCTCACACCTAAGCACACCCTAAGATTGTTCCATCTGAACACATTTCGAACTTTAGATCATACTTCCTTATTCCATGACCATCAGTCTCACTACCATTACCAATAACAACAGGTAACAACATACCCTCATGTAAGAACCCTAGCACACTCAAGACTTCAGTCCCTTTGCATTCCCAACGATTTGAATTGCAACCACCACCTTCTGCCAATTCACAACTTTCCTACTACACTCTGCATCGTCCGTTCCCTTCTCATTCCAACATATACCCTAAATATTTAAACATCAGGACAACTTGTTCTTTAGCTTCGCTTCACAGTCTAACATAACTTCGACACGGGACTGCTCCTCACTCACAACCATAAGCTAACTCTTATCTATGTTTACTTTCAACTTCTCCTTTTACCACACCCTGCCAAATCTCTCTACCAATCCTCTTCAACTCTTAGATTCGCCACACAAAACCAGATCATTAGCGTACAAATAGGTAGGGCACCCTCATCTCATCTCCATCATTCTAACACCATGTTCCTGTTTTCTCTGTCACGCACACCTTCAATTCTTTCATAAACCCCACATATACAAATTGAATAACCAAGGAGAACATAACACAACCCTGCCTCACTCCGCTATTAATACTTAACCAGATTCACTTTATGACAACCATTTATTCTAACACTTATCTCATACATACTTGATTCATTCAGAAGCCTCACCAACACTAATATATCACTAACACTGCCATAGACCTTCCCTATTAACCCTATCATACCCCTGCTTGCAAACCATAAAACCTAAATCACAATTTAATTTATTCTTCCTCTCTAATTTTCTCTATCATTTGCTTCAATGTAAAGATTGATCCACACACATCCTTCCTACTCTAAATGACACCTTGTTCTTTACTTTCAACCATTCAAGTCCTTTCAGTCGCACTTGCGCACTCTTTTCGACTAAAACAGCCAGCATATATCTTCCCTACAACACTCAATAAACTAATACCTATAATTTCTACAGTATCCTTTATCTCCTTACCTTATATAAAGTACTATTCTGCTGCTCTTCCATGTCCCTCAGAACACTACTACCCTCCCATAAACGCTTTATTACACAATATCCAATCAATCAATCACCATCTTGCCTCCGTTCTGATCATTTCACCAGTAACTTTCATCGTATACCTGCAGGATTTACCATTTCTTCAACTTTCATCACTCTCTAACCATTTCCTCCTTTTTGCTAATAACCTCATCCCAAAATACCTATTCCTTTCTTGTACATCAAACCCACACCGTCATTTATCACGCTCATCGATTACTGCCAATATTATCCAGATTTTCAAAGTTTTTCTTTCCACACTCCACTCACATCCATTTTCCATCAGTTACAAAAAACCATCCCTATTCATCTTTTTCTAAGCAGGTTCCCCTTAGTTCTAGATTCTTAAATTTCACGGCTTCCGTCCAGAAGAGTTCCTTATTCCATTGTATGTTCCTCATTCATTCCTCCTACCCACTGTTCTTTTACCTTCTTCTTTTCTCTTACGTTATGCATCTTTTAGCATTCCTTTTTTCCTCCTGTATATAATTCCAGCATCTTTCTTTTGAAACTTCATCATTTGACACTTCAGTACATTCAACCACGCTTTCTTTTTACTTTTAACCGGCTTGCATCACCTCTTCACTTCACCACTCACTGTTAAGCATTCTTACTTTCCTACTTTAGCACACCACATACTTCTTTTGCACTGCTAACAATTGCTTCCTTCATTAGCTTCCAGATTTATTCAGTTTCCAACTTGTTCACATTCAACTACTGATTTACCTGCGAGCGTTCTTACATACTTATCCTATTACCTTGTTCACTAAACTTCTCACTCTTAATTTTACTCACTTCCTTTCCTTATCACCTTCCCTCTCCATCCAAGGCCCCACTAACTTAATTTTTACATAGAACAACACGTAATGATCCGATAACCCATTCCTAAACCCATCACTGATAGTTTTTAAATCGATCACATACTTCAACATTCCTTCTTCACCAACACAAAATCAATCATACTTTTCACTTCGATACCATCGTCTAGCCTACCATCAACTCTGAGTATACTTATGGATCCACTCTGTGTGTTTAAGAAAGTATTATTTACACAATTACTCTCCCCTTACAGAAATCAATCACCTTCCTACCTTCTCATTTTCTCTGACACCCCAAAACCACCTGTTATACCATCCTTTTTTTGAATATATATATATAATTATGGATATCATTTATATATATAATAGTATATATATATATAATATTATTATATTAATATATATTATATATTATATATTATATATATATATATAATATATTTATATATATAAATAACTATATATATATAACTCAGTTTAATTGTTTATTATATAAATGTTTACAATACATTCGGTAATTAATAGTACATATATAATAATATTTAGGCTAGTAGTAGTTTATTATTTATAGTAATTATACTTATAATATTATTAATACTAAGAATAATATTGGTATTCATAAAGAATTAGTAAATAATAATATGAGGTAATTATTAAAAAAAAACAAAAAAAAACATTTTGTTTTAAAAAAAAACTTTTTTTTTTAAAAAAAAAAACAATTAAAAAAACCGTTTTTTTCAAACCATATATAATATATATAAATATATAATATATTAATATATAAATAATAAATATATTATATACTATATATATCTATATATATATATATATATATATATACTATATAACTATATAATATATATCATATATATATATATATATATATATATATTATTTATTATATATATATCATATAATACTTTATATATACTATATATATATATATATATATATATATATAGTAGTCATATATATATTATTATTATAATTCGTATTATATATATATATATATATACTTATATATATAATATATATATATAATTATTATTATATATTGTATATATATATATATTATAGTAATAATTATATATATATATACTATACTCGCTATATTTATATATATATATTATATAATATAATAATAACTATATATATTCTTATCTTCCTTTTAATTCCAAGACTGAGCAGTTTAAGGTTGGCGTTGACAAGCATGCGGAAAAGAAAAGCAAGTAGAAGATATGACAAAAGTCGAAAAGACAAGCCAGCCTTACCGCCCCACTCTGTACTATCTAATGTAAGAACTCGTTCGCTCAGTCAGAAAATCACCCTGATTAGCTAAACGGAACCGCGACGGACCTCACTAGCGGTTAAATCGTCAGTGTAAGGCGTTCATCCCTGGGCCCGGGGGCCACAACCCTACCTCCTTACAAAACCCCGCCATTCACTCCTATTAAGGCACTTTATTCTCGCCTCTGCCAGACTCACAGAGGGGGAGGAGAAAGAGAGAGAGGGTGAATGCATGTATTTAGAAAGGGCAAATTTGATTGCTCGCTCTGTGACTTGAAACAAAGATGAAAAGGAAAGAATGAAATTAAGGTGGATGTGGTGTGAAACGGTGTGACGTGCTTGGATGTGAGACAGAGATGGAGAGGAGAAAAGGAGTTGCAATTTTGATGCGTGACCGTGGTACAAGCTATGGTAGACTTTGTGTGCTGAGTCTCTAGAATTCTAATGGTTAATTTAAGTTTGAAAGGTCAGGTATGTGCGGTTGTGACGTATGGTCCATCTGGAGGGAAACGATTGAAGAGCAACGGATTTTTTGGGATAATCTGAAGGATGCTCTGGATGGGGTGAGTTAGGCAGCTTCAGTTGATGAGTGGCTGTGGGACACTGAAATGGTGATAGGTTGATCAAAAAAGGGGAATGGTATAACAGCGTCGTTTGGGTGGCGGGAGAAAATCAGAATGGTAGGAAGGTGATTGATTTCTTGGAGGAGAGGTATGTGTGTAGTAATACTTTCTTTAAACACAACAAGAGTATCCATAAGTATACTTAGAGTTGGTGTAGGTAGACATGGTATCGAAGTGAAAGGTGTATGATTGATTTTGTGTTTGGTGAAGAAGGAGATGCTGAAGTATGTGTTGGATGTTAAATCAGTTGAGGGTTTTAGGAATGGGATTATCGGATCATATAATTGTTCTATGTAAAATTAGTTAGTGGGGGCTTGATGGAGAGGAAGGTGATATGAAAGGAAGTAGGTAAAATTAAGAGTGAGAAGTTAAGCGTTGAACAACGGCAATAAGGATAAGAGTAGTGCGCTGCGCTAGTAATCGGTGAATGTGAACGAGTGATACTGAACAAATCTGGGGGCCAATTGAAGGAAGCAATTGTTAGTAGCGCAAAGGAAGTATGTGGGGTGTGCTTAACAGTAGGAAGTAAAATGTTAACAGTAATGGGGGAATGAAGAGGTGATGAAAAGCGGTTAAAGTAAAAAGGAAGCGTGGTTAAATGTACTAAAAGCAAAGGAATGAAGTTTCAAAGAAAAGATGTTTGGAATTAATATTAGGAGGAAAAAGAAAATACTAAAAGGTGAATACTAGGAGAAACAAGAGGTAAAATGGACAGTTTGGAGGAGGATGCAATGAGGATATACAAGGTGATAGGAAGCTCTTTGGAAGGAAGCGCGAAAGCGTAAGAGATGAGACATAAGGGAATCCTGCTCTGATACTGGATATAGGGATGAGTGCTTCTTTGTGTAACTGCATGAAATTGGATGTGAGGGAAGTGTGGAAAGACACATCGAAAATCTGCACAATATTACAGTAATGAAGAGGTGATTAGTGAATTTGTGTGGTTTTGATGGTGCAAGAAGGAAATAGGTATTTTGGGATGAGCTAATTAGTAGGGAGGAGGTCAAGGGATAGAGGTGAGAAGTTGAAGATGGTAAATCTGCTGAAAGGATTGCAACGATTACTAGTGAAATGAATCAAGAGCGGAGGCGAGGATGGTGATTGATATGGATTTGGAGTGGTGTAATAAAAGGTTTATGGAGGGTATAGGTTCCAAGGGATTGGAGAGCAGAGCGCGGTAATAGTTAACCTTGCTATAAGGGTAAGCGAGAAAGGGGATACTGTAGAAGAATTACGTAGGGGAATAAGTTTATTGAGTGTTAGTAGGGAAGGTATATGCTGTATTTTGGTTCGAAAGAGTGCGTCGAGTGCACTGAGGTCGACTTGTTGAGTGAAGAGGCAATGTCCGTTTAGAAGTGGCATTGAATGTGTGGATTCAAATCTTTACATTGAAACAAATGATTGAGAAATGACGGGAGAAAGAAGAAAAATTATATTAGGTTTAATGGATTTTACAACAGGCGGTATGATAGAGTTTTAAAATAGGAAGCTTTATGGCAGGTTATTAGTGAAATTTGGTGTTGGTGGTAGGCTTCTGAATGGAATTCAAAGTATGTATTGACGAATCAGTGAAGCGCTGTGTGTAAGAATAAACGGTGTCAATGGTGATTGGTTTAGATTAATAGCGGAGTGAGACAGGGTTGTTGTTATGTCCTCGCTTGGTTTTCAATCGTGTCATATGCGATGGGGTATGAAAGAATTCGAGGTGGGATGGCAGGAAGGGGTGTTAGAATGATGGAGAATGGAGAAGATGGAGGGTGCCCTACCTGATCATATATGCGCATGATTTGGTTCTGTGTGGCGCGAATCTGAGAAGAGTTTGAGAAGATTAGGTAGAGAGCTCTGGCAGGGTGTGTAAAAGGACGGGGTTTGAAAGTAAACGATAGATAAGGGTAAGTATATGGTTGTGAGTGAGGACAGTTCCCGGTGTGAAGTTATGTTATAGATGATGAGCAGCTGGACAAGTGTCTGAGTTTAAATATCTAGGGTATGTGTTGGATGAGAAGGGACGGATGATGCAGGAGTGTAGTAGGAAAGTTGTGAATGCAGGAAGGTGGCTGGTGCAATTAAATCGTTGGTGAATTGTAAAGGGACTAAGTCTATTGAGTGCGCTAGGGTCTTACATGAGGTATGTTGTTACCTGATGTATATTGGTCATGGTAGTGGACTATTGGTCATGGAATAGAAGTATAGATCTAAGTTCAATGGTGTTCAGCTGGCAATCTATAGGGGCCATGCTAGGTGTGACAGAATTAATAATTTGAGGAAATGAACGTATTAGAGAGTTGTGCTTTGGTGTGAAGAAAGGGGTTAAATGAGAGAGACTAAATGAAAGTATGTTGAGATGGTTATGTCATGTGGAACGATGAATGAAAGGTCGGTTGGTTAAGCGATGTATAGTGGAGAGTTGTTGACCGACCGCTGGAATCGACCGGCTGGGGGACCGAAGAGGAAGTGGATTGAGTCCGCGTGAACGAATGTCTGAAGGAGAGAAATGTTGAGTTTGGCAGAGGCGAGAATAAAAGGTGCATGATAGGAGAGGATGGCCGGGGTTTAGTATGGGGGCATGGTTGTGGCCCCCCTGGGCCGGGGATGAACCCTTACATTGGCGATTTACTCATAGTGAGGGTCCGTCGCGGTTACGTGATGCCTCATAGGGTGGATTTTCTGTCTTGACGAGCTCTCACTAATTAATGGTACTGACGGGGCGGTAAGGGCTGGGATTTCTTTTCGACGTTTGTCATGTTTCCTGACTGCTTTTCTTTCCGGCATGCTTGTATGAGCGCACCGTTACCCCCAATTACTGGGCAAGGGAAGATGAGATAAGAAAAGAACAAGAAAGGAACTATATATAGTTATATATATATATCTATATCATATATATATATATTATTATATATATATATATATATATATATATATATATATATATATATATATAATATATATATATATATATATTATATTATATATTATAATATATATATACTATTATATTAATATATATATGATATATATATATTAATAGTATATAATTATATATATAGTATATATATATATATATACTATATATATATAATATATATATATATATATATATATATAACTTATATATATATCATTAGCATATTATTATATATCAGGGTTCACACTTTCTGGAAGTAGGGAAAGTCAGGGAAGTTCGGGGAAAATAAAGATTGGTCAGGGAAATCAGGGAAAACGTTTTTAAAAATAGCTGAAAAAGTCAGGAAATTCAAAAAAGGTATTGAAGAGTCAAGGAAAATTTTTAAAAATTTCCCAAACATATGAAGATGAATCAATGACCATGTTAACATATTTTTGATTTATATTGTTTTTTCCCGTATAATGTCATAATGTGTGGAATGAAGAGATTGTATTTGATAAGTGAATTGAAAGGATGGGCGAGGAACGACATTCCATAAATCTCTACTGTCGTATCCCTGTTTTCTATTCCATATTTTTTTAGTCACTATTACCTACTATTCTTCCCTATTCTGTTGGTAGAAGTTGTTCCAAGTTCAATCCTTCCGTTGAGCGTGATTGGTATAGGATGTGTTTTAGACTGTCCTGTAACTTAGACTTAAATCTGTTTATATCTTTATCTTTTTAGGGAATTATACTTCTCTGAGGTGTCTATTTTTTTTTTTTTGAGGGTGACGAAAGGGATTTTTTGTTTTTTTGTAGGTATTATTATTTTTTTTATAAAATGACTTCTAAGCAAACACAATCCTAACTTGAACGACCAGTGGTTGGACGTCAAACTGACCTTTTGGTTATTTCTTGTTTCACAGATTACATGTCTGCGATACATATAATAGTATTGGAAGAAGATTTCTTAAGATCCAGGTTGAAAATGCCTGCTACAACCAACAACTAGCTTTTTGCATATAGATTTACATGACAAAACGCTTGAATGCCGACTGTTGCAAATCAAAATTGACAGAAAAGGATATTAGAAAGTATCCTCTGAAAGTACAAGGCCTGTCCACATGGCTCCTCATCATTGGATCCTCTCCCCCCATAGTATACGTTTTTATCAGCACAAGAACAGGAAACAAAGATTTGTTTATTGCTAGCTAGGCACTTGACACCAAGTAACTGAATCACAGATTCCTGTTGCTGAGAAAGAACAAAGCACTAATACTCTACTTTGCAGCTGAGTCATTCTGACCTTGAATTACAATTCAAAAATATTTTTAGGGATGGCTGATTGTCCTGGTCCTAAGAGACTTGATGAGTTTTTTTCTTCGCCTATAGCACTCCCTGAAGAATCGAATGTTATTGCGACATTGTGGCACAATTATTAATTAGGACTTGATATTTTGCATCGAATGCGACAGTGGGGAGGAGTTTTCTATTAGAAAATTAAGGCAATTGTTAGTGTAGATCTGAAGATCATAGGCTTGATTTCTCAAAGGAAACCAGTGCACAATTCTATAAGATCTTATGAAAAGTTTTCATAAAGTTCCTATCACTCCAAAAAAGTTGACAAATGTTAAGAAGGCTGCCCAATGGAGATATGAAGAAAGACATCTCAAAGAGATCAAAACAGAAAGGAAAAGATCGAGAATAAACAAGTTGAAAAAAAAATATTATCCATACAGATCAATAAACTTGAAGAGCAAGAGAAAGATGTTAAAACTGAAGGCTTTTACAGAAGAAGCCGCTATAAAAGTCAAAATTCCAATGCTTTTTACTGAGAAGAAAACAGAAGTTAATCTAATCTCCCCCATAATAACGAACTTTTGTGAATTCGTGCGACGCTATTCACCTAGGCTATTAATGTCAAAGCTTTTAATTTATTTTCTTTTTTCGTATAAATACCAAACTGTTTTCTTGTTGAAAATATTTAAAAAAAGGCAGCTGCTCTTGGACGGCTAGTAAGGTATAGGCCTTGATTTATACAAAATGAACAAAAAAATATTTTTTAAAATTCATCCATGATGATGAACCATTTCTAAAGTAAATTTTCAATAATTAATGTATGAACTGAGTTAAACTTGGCCTGCAAGTAATAATTAATAGATATTTTATACCCCAAAAATAACGAACACGCTGGTCAGGGAAAATTTGCAGATTGGTCAGGGAACGTAGGGAAGTCAGGGAACATCAATATTCAAAATTTCTAGGTGTGTAGTGAACCCATGTATATCCTATATCGTGTGGCGAATCTGAGAAGAGAGTTTGAGGGATTGATGAGAGACTTTGGCCGGCGTGTGTTGAAGGGGGGCTTGAAAGTAAACGTGAATAAGAGTAAGGTTTATGGTTGTGAGTGTGGACATTCCTCAGTGTGAAGTTAATGTTAGAGGGTGAGCAGCTAGAACAAGTGTCTGCGTTTAAAATATTTAGGGTATAATGTTGGATTGAGAGGGAACGGACGATGCAGAGTGTAGTCAGGAAAGTTGATGAAATAGGCCAGAGAAGGTGGCTGGTGCCAATTATAAATCGTGGTGATGCAAAAGGACAAGTTTGAGTGTGCTAGGGTCTTGACCATGAGAGGTAGTTGTTTACCTGTGTTCTTTGTATGGTAGTGAACTAATTGTCTGGAATAAGAGTATAGATCTAAGTCAATGTGTCAGCATGGACAAATCTCTAGAGAGGATGTGTGGTATCCTAATGTGAGAAGATTGAAAAGAGAGGAATGAAACGTCACATTAGAGGAGTGGTGATGGTCGCTGAATCAGAAAAGGGCGTAAATGACCGGAGAATTCAATGAAAAAGTATGTTGAGATGGTTTGGTCATAGTGGACACGAGAATGAATGATAGTAGGTGGTTTAAGCGGATGTTATAGTGGTGAGTGTAGTGGAACCGACCGGCTGGCACGAGAGCCGAAGAAAAGTGGATTGAGGCAGTAAAAGAATGGTCTGAAGGAGAGAAATGTGATTTGGCAGAGGCGAGAATAAAGGTGCATCCGATAGGAGAGAATTGGCGGGCGTTTTGATGGGGGACATGCGTTGATGGGCCACCTGGGCAGGGAATGACCCTGTACATTTGACGGATTTACAGCATAGTGAGCGGTCCGTCCAGCGTGAGGGTCCACTTGATGCTCTAGGGTGGATTTCATGTCTGTTTGACGAGCTCTCACTACCTAATGGATACAGAGGGAGGCGGTAGGCTGGGCTTTCTTTTCGCATTTTTGTCATGTTCTCATACTGCTTTTCTTTTCGCATTGCTTGATACGCAGCGACCTTACCCCCAATCTTGGTGCAAAGAGGAAGGTGAAGAAAGAAAGAAGAAAGAACTAATATATATTATAATTATAGCAGTATATATAATGATACTAAAGATAAATTACTACCTACTCATACTTACTGTAATATAGCTCGTCCTCTATATACCTTACATATATATCACTATATACTTATATATATTATATACCCGCCAACGTCTAATATATACGTATAATATTAATATATATCACATATAGTAATAACTGATATATAATATTTATATAATATATTATAGTATTATATATAATACTAACCTTATTATATGATAGAATATAATATAGTATAATATATATATATTTAAAGAAAACAAAATTAAATCTATGTTTTTATTGATTATTGTATATTTTATTGGTTACATATGAAATAAGAAAGGCATTATGTTCTTTTGGGTCCCTTCCCATTTGGTATATGGGAACGAAGAAGCTGATAAGAGACCAAATATGCAGCAACTCACAGGACAGGGCAACAAATAAAGAATAAATTCTCCTGACGTACATCTGGGGAAATTCCCTGAGCAGCCAAATTGGATTTCGTTCTGAAGCTGTCAGACATGTTGGTCGAAGAATGCTCTTGACCCCAAGCTACAGGACGTCAAACTCCAAGATTTTTCTTTTATTTACAAACAGTGGCACCTTCAACGGGCATGTGCCCTATTCTAGGCAGGGGACTGCTCTAGGTAGTTGCTACCTTGGGGTCCAAAAGAGGTATCGAACCCTAGCCCACCGATTGCTCAACGGTTGTGCCCTACTTCGTGTAGAAAAAGTTGCTTATAGGAGGTGGTTCTAGCTGTTTATAGTTAGGACATACCAATCCCCACTTATGGACTTCATCTCAATGACGAAGGGGAGTGGGCCCTCTCCACAACCATCCGATGCCTTCTGTCTATACGAGCATCGTACCCTTGTACGTCTCTACCATGTTTTTTCTTTTTGGTTTGCGAGGCATTAATCTTCTCCCGCTAGTTGGCGTTTTCTACTGTATCATTTCCACTCTGGGAAAAGCCTTGCTCTGGTCGTATTATCTGGACTTCTCACTTAGAGTGACACGAGTTGATCTGCTCATTCCGTCTCCCATGAACTGAAAATCATCCTCTACCTTCCTTCGCTAGCACATTTGTGCTCATTTAGTTAGTGATTAATTCCCTGTTGTTAGTTACCTGACATAGATTCTCTCTCTTG
>JABUQX010066432.1:0-39422 GCA_015478945.1 Trachelipus rathkii
AAAAATCTCTAGAATTGTGTAAGACAGAGGGTTATAAAAAATTCATAATATCTCAAATGATTTTGGATTATTTTAGTATTCTATTAGAGGAGAATCTTACTTTGTGAAGTCAAATTTATATATATAGTATATATAGTATTATATAGGTATATATATTATATATATAATATATATAATATATATATATATATTATATAATATATATAAATATATATATATAATATATATATATATATGGTGTATATATATAGAGAGAGAGAGAGAGAGAGATGGAGAGGAAGAGAGAGAGAGAGAGAGGGTTGGCAAAAAAACCAATTTTTAAAAAAAACCATTGGTTTTTAAATAAACAAATATTAAACACAATTTTTTGTATTAGTTTTTGTTTTTGGGTTTTTTATCATTTTGATTGGTTTTACTTGTAAAGTGTTAATGGTTTTAAATAGCACTTTAAAGGCAAAAATCAAACTGGAAACTGCTATTTATTCACATGTGCTAACACATATTTTAAAATTCCTTAATAAATTACTTTAGGATTCTTAAACATTCAAATTTCCTTGATAACATGAATATTATGTAAATATTATATGCTAAAGTATTATATAAAATATAATATATATATATATATAAATATATATATATAATAAATGATATAATATAATAATAATATATACTATATATATATTAAGAGAGAGAGAGAGAGGAGAGTGAGAGAGAAGAGAGAGAGAGAGAGAGAGAGAAAGAAGAGAGAGAGAGCGAGAGAGAGAGAGAGAGAGAGAGAGAGGAGAGAGAGAGAGAGTTAGAGAGAGAAGAGAGAGAGAGAGAGGAGAGTTCATCAAGTGAAGATGAAGATGAAATATCATTAAGAAATTTTATACAAAAAATCTAATTTCCCTGCTTTAGCTCTTCCCAACCTATTTCTAATGATGCAGTGCACAAGTCCAAAAGTTGAAAATACCCTTTCAACATTAACAGTTGATGAAGTTGCTGATATATATGCTTACATTTTATACATAGACGCTTTCATGCTAATCTTTCTTTGAGAGATCTGTACCGAGATGAAGGAGTCACTGCGGACAACAGAGACTCATCAAATAGGTCACCTTTTATGAAATGGAGGAGGATTTGCTCTTAAATTTATACAAAGGGGCATCAATTCAGGATAGTTTTATTCCATAAATTCCACTGCCTTTTGAATACTCATCCTATGGAAGTACGTGGTCTGATATCTTGGTTAACAATACTACCACCAATCAAGTGGAGCTTCCGGTTAAACCTTTGGGCCCCCTGATGATACTCCTTTCTCACTTTTTGTCTAAAGTCTTTCTGTGAGTGTGGAGTTAAGCGTTTCCTGGCAATCTAGTCATATTTTTCAACCAATAGAAAGACATCCATCATCTTAGTTTAAATTCTATGCTGTCAAGCTTGGTTGATGCTGTGGCCACACACTCAACAAATGAGTTTTATTATAATGATAAGGAGTGGAGCATCGAATTGGGTAGAAAATGATTTCACAATAGCTCGAAACAAGATTAATTTCTTAAACAAATTAAATTAATAAATTTAGTATATATATATATTATATATATATTATAATATATATATAGTATATATGATACTATATATATATATATATATATATATATATATATATAGTATAGTATATCATTAATATAATATAAATATATATAGTATAGTTATATATATAATATATTAAAAGTAAAAATAAGTATATTTAAAAGTAAAAATAAGCTATATTTGAGAACTAAAAATAAGTATATTATATATTATATCATATATATATATAATAGTATATATAATATAAATAATGGTATAGGTAGGGTATGATCATTCTCACAATAATATAAAATCAGCGGAAAAATTTTTTTATGTTGGCCTTTTGCAGGTTAATGCTCGATTGAAAAGATTGAGAAAGACCGTATATCAAGACTGTATGGTCTAAAGAAAACGTCATAATAAGATACAGTTTGTTTAAATAACTTGTTTGTATTTATTTTGTTTTATTTGGTTTGTTTAAGCCATTGCTATTTTGAGTGGTTTATTAAACCATAGTACACCAATGTATTGAAACAAATGGTTTAAAGCCATCAGCCACGCTTAATATTATATTAATATATAGTATTATATATATTATTTAATTGTATATATTTTCCATTTATTTTAATGGGAGTATCTAAGGTTGTTGTATATATATATATGTATTATAATATAGTATATTGTTATTATTTTGTAGTAGTTTATTAGTTATATTATACATATAAGTACGGTATATGTAAAGTGTGATTATATATATATATGAGTTATCAGGAGTACTATAGATATATATATATATATATGTAATATTAGATATAGTATATATATAGTATATATATATATATATATATATATATAATGTATGAAGTATAGTAATTATTATATTATTATTTTATTAGTAATAGAATTATATAAGTAGTATTATGTATATATAATATAAAGTATATATATATAGTATATATATATAGAAGTGATATAGTATATATATATATTATTCTTATAGTAGTGATTATATTATATTTAGTTATAGATTAGTATAATATATATATACAGGTGTCTCATAAAAAAGTATTGGGGTATCTTTCTAGGATTACCCTGTTCTAATGCCGTGTTGTTTTTGTTTTTTCAGGTGTAACTAGAACTGAACAGAATGGCGGAGATCATGAGCTTAGCTTTGAGAAGAGAAAGTTGTCCTTAAATGGCATTTAGACCACTGGAAGCGGTCACGGAATGCAAAGACCGTTTCAGCAGCGATGTGTCGTTGATAAAGCCGCCCCTTGCATAGCGCACGGATCATTTTCCGCATCGAGAGAGAAATTTGAATGCAGATGTAACCGTTCACAACGTCAGAGCAAGAAACGTTCTGTACTGACCAGCGGAAATCTGCACTTACCTGCGCACAAGGGAAAGCAGGTACATAGTACATGCTCAAAAGTATATGGTCCCATCGCATCTTGAAGCGTCTTCGCTGAAATGTACTACCAAAGATTACTTCAGGTACTGCTCAATGAAGACGATATCGCGGACCAACGAGGACAGTCCAATTTTGGTGATGGCACGTGGCTAGACATGGTGCAGAAGATCTGCTGAGGGGTTTCGCACACAAAATGTTCTTGATGCGGAGTGAGGCCACCTTATAAAAATTTTAATGGCTGCGTATTAGGATCGCCCATACATTTACCTGTACCGGGTGGGGGTTGGGGTCCCAGTAAATTCCCATGCTTAAATGGCTGTAAGCAACCTTTAAACCCGTACCTAGGTGGTAACTTTGGTGTGTGGATTTCAATCATTGGGCATCATAGGACCGCGGTTTTTTTAACGGAGCGGTCTGTGGGGACACTACCTTAACCTTCTGCAAGGATGTCGTCGGGTCCACACTATTGAACTGAGAACTGTAAATTGGTGATAGAGACTGATTTATCTATCCTCAAGATGGAAGCACCTCCAATACTGATCGCGAGGTGTAAGAGATGCAGCTCTCAATGCTAGTCATTTCCAAACACGACTGGAGTTGGACAAAGGGGTAGTATTGAATACCCTGCGCGCTCTGAAGATCTCACGCGCGCAATTGGTACTTCTTTTTATTGGTGGATACCGTCAAAGGACGAGAGTTGATCGCTGCAACAACCAAGAACGATAATGCATTGATAATTGGAAATGCGAAAAACAAGTCGCGACATTCCTACATGAACTTGTTCGTGTCGTTACGACTGCATTGGTCGAGTTTATCAGTCTGTGTCTTGGACAATGGTCGGCGACATTTGGCAAACACTTGTGAGTAACACTGATTCTTTAATATACTCAGTGAATGCTTCGTATTCAAGCCTTAAACTGTCACTATGTTTTCATAAATAAAGTTTGTAAGTCTTTTCAAAAGGTGGTTTGTACATTATTTAAACCACCCTTATATAATATTAGTAATATATATATATAATATATATATATCAATATATATATATATATATATATATATATATATATATATTATCCTATATATATTATATAAATATATATATATAATACTATAGTATAATATATATATATATAATATAAATATATTATATATAAATATTATATATAGTATATATATAATTATATATATATATATATATATATATATATAATATACTATATACATACATAATACATACATATATATAATATATATATATATATATAAATATATATATTATATAATAATATATATATAGTTAACATATAGTAATATATATATATATAATATATTATAATATAGTTTACACATTATATAATATATATATAATATATAATATATATATAATATATTATTAGATAATATAATATAATATTATATATATATATATATATATATATATATATAATATATTTATATATTACTATATATATGTTATAATATAGTAATAGTATATATAATAATATATATAATATATAGGTAAATATAGATAGTTATATATATAAAATATATTAAATATATATATATATACTATATAATGATATATATAGTTAATAATATATATAGTAATATTATAAAAATATATTATATATAGTAATATATATAAAATATATATATATATATAATAATATATATCAGTATATATAAATATATATAATATATATAAAATAATATATTAGTATATATAATATAGTTTAATATAATAATAGATAATATAATAGAGGTATGTAATATAATTTATATATATATATATATATATATATATAATGATACATATATATATATTATATATATATAAATATATATAGTAGTATGATATATATATAATATATAGTATATAATAGTTTTTTTATATATAGTATAATATATAGTAATAATATTAATAAATCCCCAATAAATATTCTCCTTCCGCATCCCGTCCCAGATCATTATCATTCATCACGCCACCTTCTTTCCCCATTTGATTAGGGGTAAGGTACGAACATTCATCGGAAACAAAAAGTATAGAGGAGATATGACTGCAAGTCGAAAAGAAAGGCCCAGTCCTTACGCGCCCTTTACTACTTGTTTGCGAGGACTCATCGCATGTCAGTAAAAAGCCTCCCAAAGAGCTTCGCGGACCCGCGGACGGGGACCGCCAATATGGCCATCTCGGTCAATAGTACGGGGTTATTATACCATGGTCCACGTGGACCACAACCATACCCCCTCACAAATACCCCCCATCACTCATATGCACCTTTCTTCTCGCCCCCGCCAAACTCACATTCCTCGTCATCTGGCATTCCTTTACTGACCTCAATCCACTTCTTCTTGCAGGTCTCCCAGCCGGCCGATTTCCTAGACACACTCGATCACTATGCATCCAGTTAAACCGAAGTCGACTATCATGCCATCCTTTCCCAACGTACCTACCATTCTCAAGTACGTTCATTTATTTCACTGCAATTACTCCTTTCCTTCACCCCATACACCTCCCTAATGCGTTCATTCCTCATTATCAATTCTTCTCAGACACGCGTTTAACATGCCCCCTAAGATTTCCTCGGACACATAGTAATCTGTTAGATCTTACTTCTTATTGCCTAGATCGCATAGTTTTCCAATACATACATAACGCAGTCAGCAACATACACTCATGTAAGACCCTTAGGCACTCCAAGACCTGTAGGTCCCTTGTTTACATCCAACCAACGAATGTTAATAGTCCAGCCACTTTCTTTACCATGTTCGACAACTGTTCCTACACAGCTCTGCTATCATCCATGTCCCCTTTCATTCAAACATTATCGTTATATTTAAACTCAGAAACACTTTGTTCCAGTTGCTAACCATCCGAACATAACTTCACGGCCGAGGACGTCTCAACTCACAGCAAGAAACCTTATTCTTATTTAGTCTAAGATCAAAACTCTCCTTTACATACCGGTTTTGTATCTCTAATAATGCCTCTCAAATTCTCTTCATATTTGCCCACAAAAAAAACAGATCATCCCGCATATAATAGAAAGGGCACCCTCCACTCCTTTCCATTCTCCGTCATTCTAATACCTTCCCCTGTCCCCACCTCTAATTTTTTCATAATCCTATCCATATATATGAATTAAAAATAGCCAAGTGAACAATAGTTTTTTTCCTGCCTCACTCGCTATTAATATTAAGATCAACACACTTTAAGTCCATTTATTCTTACTCGCACTTCACTATCGTCATACAAGCACAAACTTTTACTATAGATATATATATATAGTATATATATATATATATATATATATAATATATATATATAATATATGGTGGGGTATATATTATATATACATAATATATATATATAAGTATTATATATTAGTATATATATAGTAACATTTATTTAAATAATAATATATATATATAATATAATATTATATAAATATAAATATATATAATATAATATATATATATATTATAATATTATATATATAATAATTATAATATATATATATATAATGATTAAAATAAAAAGGTAAGGCCAGGCTTACTCTCTCTTATTAATATACATAAATTAAGCAATGAAATTTTACTTCAAATCTTTTATTAGTAAAGACGCAATTGGATTTGTTTTTAGAAGCAAGGAAGGAGAATGATTTATTTTTCAAATTTAATACTAAATGAGAAGTCAAGTACGACAAGTACAAAACGCAAGGAATTATCAAGAACTAAAATGTAATATTTCTATGGTTCAATGTGTTAGAGGATCTTGACTGTCGTACGATGAGAATAGTATTTTTCTATTTAACGTTGAATTCAATAATTTAATGGTGGTTTGTAAAGAGAAAAAAATCCTGAAGCAATATTATAGTTAGGATAATGTTTGAAAAATAAGCTTCTAATAAGGTGCTATTAAGTTCCTTTTTGATTTGAGAGGTGAAAATGAAGACGGAATCTTTGAAATTAATATTGTGATCCTTGTTTATATGACGGTATAATGCATTACTATGATTGCATCTTTTTATATCTTTGCTATGTTGATTAAGTCGAAAAGGTAATGTCTTTAAAGTTTCCCTAATAAAATTTTTTGCAACTGACGCACGGAACGCAGTATCCCCCCACCCGGATGTTTCAGATTTAGTATTATTATTATGAACAAGATTACGTTGCAATTGTATCAAGAAAATTAAAAATTATTAACACTGTTATATTGTTGTGAGAGGACTTTGAATAAGGAAATGAATGGAGGGATACAGGCAGAGGGAAATGTGGGTCTGGAAAAGATGCTGAAGGTGGTCTTGAGGACTGAAATAGTAAGAAATTGGAATTATTCAAAAGTTTGACCATTGATTATAGATTGTGTTGATTTCATTTTTGTAATATAGGAGATCTGTAAATTTAATGGAACGTAAAAAAGTATTATATATAATGTTATGTTTGATGTATTGTGGACGATAGGAAAATGAATGCTGATATTGGTTGCAAAAAGTTGGTTTTCTGATGATATTAAACTTTAATAGGTTATTGTGTTGTGTAAAAAAATTTGGAAGTCTAAAAAGGAAATTTTTCCATTATTAGGGGTCTCGAAAGTAAAATTAATTGATGGGACTAAACTGTTCAAGTCATCAGTGAAGGATTGGATCGGAAAATTATTAGGAATGATAGTCAGTATATCGCCTACATAACGGAACTAAGAATGTATTTGTGTATATATATATAGGAATTGAGGAAAGGAGTCGGATTTCATAAAATTCAAGGTAGAGACCAGCGATGACAGGACTCAAACTATTTCCAATGCTTGTTCCAAAAATTTGTTTGTAATATTGGTTATTAAAAGAAAATATGTTTTGTTTCATACATATATTAATCAGGGTTATGAAACTATTTGAGGAAATAGGAAGATCGATATTGTCAAGGTGTAATAAGAGAAAATCTAGAAAATGGGGGATGGAGACATTGGTGAAAAGGCTAACTACATCGAAACTAATCAGAAAATGGTCGGTGGGAAGATGGTTGCCGATTTTTTGTTTAAATTGTGGCGAATTTTTAATATGGGAATTGGAAATATTGCCAAGTAAAGGAATTAGGAGTTTAGTAAGCCATTTATTAAGCTTGGTAAAGTTATCATTTTTACATGATATAATTGGTCTTTACATAATATATAATACATAAAGAGGGTTGCCCTTTAAGACCAATTATATCACGTGAAATTGATAACTTTATTAAGCTTAATAATTGGCACACTAAACTCCTAATCCGAATAAGGTTCCTGTACTATTTGAAAATTGTTCAGCACATCTGTCAATAAATTTTTCATCTAAAAAAATCATTTTATGAAAAAAAAATTATAATCAGGATACGGCTCCGGCTCCGGCTCCGGGCTGCCGGCTGTCGCGGCTCCGGCTTCCGGCTCCAATTTATTTACTGGAGTAAAATCCGAAGAATGGGTTCGAGGTTGACATCATGAAACAAAATTAAGATTTTCTACCTTCTTTAACATATTTTTTGATTCTAAACCTGGAATGCAATTTTGACTTGGAATTGAAATTTTTTTAGTTTCGACACCTCTTTCTAAAATAAATTCTCGGTATCTTACAAACTATTAGAGATTTTTAAAAAAATATATCGACACAATGATGTTCAGGAGGAATTTTTTACTAATTTAGATAATAAAAAAAAATGTAAAAATTTTGATTTTGCTTCAAAAAGTAGTTAGGAAGTCTTCCCTTAAATTACTAATTAATCTTAATTATCACCTAATTAATGGTAAGTATAAGTTCTATCTATAGTAATAGAGCAAGATTCATCAATATAGTGTCGAATCAATTTTTAATAAATAAATGAAATAAAATTGAGGAAACAAAAACACTTTGGGGTTAGATGATTCGACAGGTTAAATGGTGCGAGATTTGTTAAAAAAAAATGTTATTTAGAGTTTCTCAACGAACCCAAACAAAACTACCTACCTAACCTACCTAACGGCTACCTAACCTAACCTAAGCCTAACCTAACCTAACCGAGACCTAAGCTTAAACTTAACTTAACTTAACTTAACTTACTTAACTTAACTTAACTAACTTAACTTAACTTAACTTAAACTTAACCTAAAACAAACCTTAACTTAACTTAACTTAACTGAACTTACCTAACCTAACCTACCTTAAACCTAACCTAACCATAACCCTAAGTACAAACAACTAACTAACTACCTAGACCTAACTAACGCTAACCTAACCTAACCTAACCTAACTAAACCTAGCTCTATTTCCAGGAACTAATGCTAACACCTACTTGAACTTAACTTAACTTAGACTTAACTTAACTTATACTTAACTTAAAACTAACCTAACCTAACCTGAGATGTAAAATTACCTACCTACCTACCTACCTAACCTAACCTAAACCTTTCCTAGCTGCGGCGAGCTGGTTAGGTGAATTTTTTTTGATGTGTGTTCTACCATTTGACTTGTCCGACCATGTTTGCCTTCAAACCATTTGGGGTGCTAGTCCCCGAAGAATTAGAAGCTACTCAAAATTATACATATATATATATGATATATATTATATATATGATATATATGAGTAATTTAATATAATAATATATATTAGTGAAAATATTATATAATCATATATATAATATAGTATATATAATATATATACATAATAATACAATATAATATGATATAATATTATATGGGTTATGATATATATAAAATATATATATTAATATAATAATAAATTATATATATATTATCTATATATATATATATAATATATAATATATAATATATATAATATAATATATATATATATATATTATAATATATATATTATTATATATATGTATAATATTATATATATATAATATATATATAAGTATAATATTATATATATATATATATATAGTATTAGTATCATCTATATATATATAATATAAGTATAATATATAATATATATATATAGTATAATATATATAAATAAAATTATAATATATAATTATATATATATAATATGGTATCAGCGCGCGGTTTTAGCTGGGAGCACGGAGGCCGTGCCTCTTATATTTTATTATAAAATAATATAGCAATATATTATGTAATAAAATAATTCAAATTAATTTTATTACTATTTAAAATAATTTTAAAATGTATACAAAACCTAATTTACGATAGATCATTTATTCTCTTGTCGAAACATTATCTTTCCATAAGGATTCATTGACTGGAGGAATTTCGATTCGTGCCTCCAAGAAAGCATAATATAACCATGCTTTCAAAACACTGGTTGTCATGGCAACGTAAAAGGAACCTTATTTCTATTTTGTCTATTTAAGGATGTGTTCAACAAGCCCCTCTTCAACCACGCAATATTGAAATAATCTCCCAAATTTGCAACTCTAACTCATTAGTATCGTTGCCCGCCTTTTTTAAATAAAAAAAATGTATTAAGAGGGTGGTAGGTAAGGCATGTGGTAGAATGGATATTTTAATATATAAGTTGTAGTTATATATTATATATAATATATGATATAATATAGTATATATATAAATATATATATTATAATATATATATATATATATAATATATATATACTATATTATATATATATATATTATATATATTAAAAAGAGAGAGAGTGAACGAAGTGTGAAGAGGGAGAGTGAAAAAAAGCGAATTGTGAAGAGGGAAGACAAAATATGATATTGAGACCGGATTGCCAAGATGTAAGAAGCGAAGGAAAAAGCCCCAGATTGGGGACTCATGCGGGGCAACGCTATAAGTTCGAGCACGTAAAGATTTAAGTGTGATTAGAGGCTGAATTTTGGACACCCTGTCAATCAGTCTAGGTTAAACTCTAAACTGCAAGGTAGATAGCCCATCCTCCCTGATGATGAAACTGTGTTGTCAATAACAATAAGGAATGCATACGTGATTTTGTAATATGCTGAATTATGGAAACTACGATGATTATAACTGGTTTGCAAGGTTTTGGATCCCGCACAATGCAGGATTAAAAGAAGAGTAGTATTTGAATCTTGAAACCAAAGTGTAATTGCCGGACGGACATGTATGGTAGAACTATAAGATGGTTAAAGAAACTTCCTCCGGTTTTAAATTATTCGTAGGGTTGGTTAACTCGTGGTACGAGTATCTGGTCGTTAGTTATTGCGTTGCAAATGCTTTACCAAGCAGGTTACGTTGACAAGTTGGGGCAATTAACACGTGCATATTTTTCAAGTTATGTGTTTAATATTTTCAAGAGTTTATGTTTTGAAAAATGCCGTACTCATTGAGCGTGAGTACGTGAAAACCTGGTTTATTTTTGTTCAAGATTTTGAAATATGTATTTGTTTTGTCCCGTTTTTCATGTGATTTAGCTTTATGATATTTAATTATTGATATATTAGATGACAAGCTGTGTTAAAATTATATATATAAGTCCTGTTTAGCTTATGGCGTTTACAGTCAAGAAAGTAAATTGTTATAGTATGGCGTGCTTAAATTACAAAAATGTGTGAATTTTTTATTATATACCTCCGCGTTGAACAACAGACAATAAGAGGAAAGAACTTTCACGGTAATAAGTATGATATATATATATAATATTATATATATATATATATATATATATATATATAATAAATATATATAATATATATATATATATATATATATAATATATTTATATATATATATATATATATAGATATATATGATAAAATATTTAAAGTTAATATATATATATATATATATATATATATATATATATAATATATAATATATTTATATATATATATATAATAATATATATATTATATAAAATATATATATATATATTATATAATTATATATACTATATATCTATATATATATATATATTATATAATATATCTATATATATAATATATAATATATATATATATATTATATATATATAAGAATATATAGTATATTAATATATATATATATATATAAAGTATTGAAGTGCGCTCCCATGTTTTAGTTCACCGAAGCCGTGCACTGATATATATCTAAATATAATTATATATATATTAATAATATATATATAATATAATATATATATATATAGTAATATATATATTATTATATAATATATATATATATATATAGAAGATATTTTATAAGATGTTGACTCCAGGAACGAAGATCATGAAAATCTAAAATAATTTCTGATTTTAAGGGTAAAATACAGTAAGTAAATACTGGCGGATTTCAAAATGTAATTTAATAATATTTAACAGAATGAAAAGAAATTGCTATACATTTTTTTTGTGCTTCAAACCTATAGTCTTATAAAAATGTGCTTAGGCTATTTATGTCAGTTTATAAAATTGATGAATGTAGTAGTTTGTAGAGAACGCCAATGATAATAAAGAATTGATATTGATATTTTTTATATATTTTATTTTTTGATCCGGGGGGGGGGCTTCGGCACCCCCTCTATATCACCCCCACGTCCCTCGCTAAAGCGGGGTGCCCCGGCTCGCTATGCTCGCGGGTCCGTGGTGATTTTTTTAAATAAAAATACTTCCATAAATTTAGTAGTTATATAATCGAAAATAAAAGAAGAATAAAAAATAATAATAACTTAGAAAAAATCAAATTCATATTAAAGTTAAATAATAAAAATAGATATATAATAATAATAATAAAAACTACATAATAATAATAGATATAAAATTAATAAAATAAGATTAATAAGAATAATAATAATAATAATAATAATATAATAAGAATAATGGAAAATTTAAATGTCATAATTACTAGAAACATAGGCAGGGTTGAAATTTTGTAATGCCTCATTATATTAGAATTCGTGAATATGCTAGGAACGGCACTACTTTTTTAATAGAATGCCCAAAAGAAAACACTGGGCTATTTTTTTTGGTTCAAAATTCCCTATATAACGGAGTCAATCAACTATAAATGTCCATATATATTATAATAGATTTACTCATATTTATATTATAATTTAGATATATATATATATATATATAATATAATTATATATATATATTATAAATAATATATTATAAATATTATAATTAATATATATCTAATATTAAATAACTAAAAATTAACTAAATAAATATATTACAATTTAATAATAATAATAATTGTAATTATACTAATTTTCAATTACTTATAAGTAAAAAAGCAATTTGTGCCTAAAGTAAAAATCAAGAAAATAAAAAAAATCGAAAAAATCAAAAAAAATGCATAAAATAAAAAAATTGAAATTATATATAAAAAAAAATTCCCCAACCCTGCAAATATATATATATATATTTTTCAATCAAGGATCAAACCTCTGTGCTTAATTTTCATTTTCTCTTTTTCTTTTTATTCACAATTGAGAGTTTCTTGAACAAATGTTCAATTAAGTTCCAATAATCCCATTAGGGCTAGGCCATGAAGGCTCTTTGGAGAGCCGCGCCACATGTGCCAACCTCGAAACAGTGGTTGAAGATCATTAAAACACAAAAAGTGAAAAGTAGTAGTGTGTTCAAAAATATACTTTAAAAATTAATAGAGATATTCCTTTTACTTACTAATATGAATCCTTAATCGGTTCAATTAATGGTTGTAATAGTTTAATATTAGCTTAGCCTTTGTATTCTGATTTAGTTGTCAAAGCATTGATTAAAATTTCAAACGGATCAACAACTACTATAATTTTTTTTTCTGAACTGTAACAGAATAACGTACTCTTAATAACTAAATGAGAATTTTGCTGTGTTCCAAATGCGGGTGTAAATGGATAGTAAATATCGAGAGAAACTAGAGACATTAACTTAGTTGTTGAAAAGAAATAATTCCTTCCATTTTAATATAATTGTGCACTAATGCCATGCTTTACATAAAAATACAAGAATGTTATTATTATATGATTACATTTAAATTATGAAAATATAAATCTAACCATTTAAAAAATATATATTTAAAAAATAAAATGTATCATGTAATAAAACAATTCTTAAATACGCATAAAAACCTTTAAAGTAAATGAAACAGTTTTGGAACAAAAACTTAACTATATTGGGATAACATAAACTGACTGTTCACATAAGCGAAATTTTTTTAAAAGTTTTGCTTTGTGAATTATGTAAAAATTTAAATTTGTAATGAATACAAGAAAAAAAAAATTCTTCCATGAAAGTTTGTTTTAGACTGAGTTATGTACTGGGGAAAATCACCTAACAAGGGTAGCATGCTGAAAATTTTAGACTGAGTTATGTACAGGGGGAAATCACTTAGTAAATGTAGCATGCTGAAAAAAAAAAACATTTTATCGTTAAATATAACTTCCACATGTAATAGAACAGTTCGTAGATTTCTCATGATAAAATCTTAACATTTACAAAAATTATATAGAATTCTAACAAATGTCAAAGAGGGAAAATAATATTTTTGAGGAATTTGTGCCAACTCTTCTCATCTCTACTCGATCTTTGTTGGAAAGGAAATGAGGTAAAAAATAAAATTCATGAGTAATGTGAATTAATGAGAAGATTTATGAGTTTAATGTGTGAAAATAAAAGAGAAAATAGAGATTATATAAAACAAATTAAGTAGAGAATCTGGAAGGGGAAAGAACATAGATTTGAGGACTGAATTTTGCAGTTTTATATGAACGTTTACCATAATTGCTTCATAAATATTATAACTATAAAAGAAAAGTGCGTTGAAGAAATTAGATAAATAAATCCTGTCTCTCTCTAATTAAGTTTAATTAATTAAACCAATAATTTTATTCAGGGTTGCGATTTTCTTTCCTTTTATTCTTTTATTGGATAAAGATTTTGGTTCTTTATATTGATGATAATAATAAAGCAAAATTTTGTATTCCTGTATTATAGCTTTTTATTTCGCATTTAAGTTTTAAAGTAGGAAAGTTCCTATTCTTTCACTCTATGGAAACGGAATATACAAGGTAGACACTGTAAAGACATCTTGGAACAAAAGATTAAAATTTATTCATCCTATTTACTCTTAACTTAAACAAAGTAAAACAAATTAGATAAAGGTAACTGTTAATTACTTTCAGGAAGTTTATAGTAATTTTAATTAATAATATTCGTTAGCTGAAAATATTTAAAATTGAAATTACGTTTTTGTATTATCCCATTTCTGAGGAGGGATTTCAATATTGTCTAGCCAAATAAACTACTGAAATTTCATATTTGTCGTTTAGCAAATTTATATGTGTGACTTTTTCTTACTAAGATTTGTTTGGTGACTTAGAGAGGATTGGTAAATTTCTTTTCAAACTAAGCAAAATCTGAAAATTATTTTGAGGAAATACAGGAATGATGCCTTTTTTTGTCTTAATGAGAAGTTTGATTTATTATCTAGAATCCAGAGAGAATAGGTAAATTGCAAGACATGAATGTGAAAAAAGAATTATTGCATTAAATATTTCTATCTGCTAAAAAGAAAAAAAAAATACACTGTATTACGTGATACATTCAGCATTTTTAAATTAATTTAAAAATAAAATTACAAATTATGTGAGATTGTGAATATTATTTTGAGAAAAATCTCAAACTTGAATGACAAGTATTATCCTACCCTAGACATTTATATACCATGGGTATTAATATTAATTTATTGTCCCAATATTACTACTACTAATTTCAAATACTACTTTGGTGATAACAAAATGTAAATAAACATCTGAGTACGTCTATTTATGTAATTTTATATTGTTTATTAGAACAAAAATTATATCATTACATTTTTCGATCTAAATTATTAGAAAGGGACCTGAATTAGTAATTATTTTTCTTCTTGAATAGCACACACGCATAATAAATACTTACACCGTTTTTCAAAGAGCACATAATGTGGTTAAAATCACCTGGCCTAGAGCGGTTCCCTTTTACCCCCACATAAAATCATGATGCGGTGAATAACACCATTGCCTGTTTTATTTATTTATGTATTACATTATGATATTTTGTTACGTATAACTAAGTTTCAGTATAATAAACATTACCTATTAGAGGAAAAAGTAAAATAAAACATTAAATCTACCTAAAATAATCTTATTTTTAATAAATAATGTTATTATTTATAATGAATATAAAATTACTCTAAAGCTTTATCAAAACATTACCATATTAGTATTATTAATTATATGTTATGATTTTTTATTATTTATTTATTTATTTTATTATTACCACATTATCTATTATGTATATTTATCTCAACCATTCCATTTTAATTTAGAGCTCACCTATGTATATATTATAGGGTATTAATATTAATCATTACACTTCAATTATATTAAAATCGAGATGTGTCATATTATAATTTATGTATTTTTTAAGTATCACATATTTGATTCCATAAATTTAATATTATATATCTTAATGATAATAAGTAAGTTAGATAAAGAAATTAGATTATATCTTTATCTTGTCATTTCAAAATGTGTACATAGATCATTAGCTAATTAATATAATGATTACAATATAACGTTTATACAAAATTATATTATTATAGTCATACTACTATACATAATTATTAATAAGTTATATATATAAATTTATTTATATTTTTTTTATAAATTAGTTTGTATATATTATTTTATTAATAATATTCTATTGAAATTAGTTTATAATATATATGATACTTACCATTTAGAGTATTATGATTATGCCCTGCGATATACTCTTAACAAGTAGACCCACATTAATAATTCGATTATATTTTTTTGTTTTGGTTTGTTGCTTTAAGACTAAGGTATATCTACCACCCTGCACGGCTCAGGACCCATATCTCAAGGGAGGGGGTTAAAAGGGAAAACAAACTTCAACAAGCGCCAAATCTGACGTCAATCATGGAGAGAACACGGACGCGGGCCTTAAAGTGATTGAGATGGTACAGAACTTTTTAAGAATGAGGAACACACATGAAAGGTGTTAATGAGACACCAAGATCACCAAGCAAACAACTTCTGTTTCGGTGGCAGAGAAAGAGGACGAGCATCTTCCTCAGTAAATTAGGAGTTGCTATAATATCAACACCAAAAAGACTCATGTGAACCGCACAGCACCCCTTGTGCTACTACAAGGGCGTCGTAAAGGGTTTTTATTTTGAGAACATTAAAATATATTTTTGGAATTTAATTAAAGGAATAAAACATTTAATAATTTTTTATAAGTAAAATTGAAAAATATTTATTTATAAAATATATAATTTGGTTTAAAAAAAAACACTTCAAAATTTTTGTTTTCAATTAAAAAATGATTCTATTTGAAAAATTAATTAACATTTTCTTGGAAAATTAAAATATTCATAATTGATATTTTTAGTAAAATTTAGAAAAACATTTCTTTATTTGAAAAAAAAAAAAAAAAAAAAAGTATTTAAATTATAATGAATATATATAATAAATTTATATATTATATATAATTATATATATATAAGATATATATATATAATATATAATATATATATAATATATATAATATATAAATATATATATATTATATATACTGTATTATATTATATATAATATATATATTAATAATATAGTATATATATATAATATAATAATATATATATGATAATATATATATAATATATATTATATATATAGTATAATATATATATATAATAATATATATAAATCACTTTGTTCTTATCTTCCTTCACTGATCATCACTGAAGTTAAGTTTGATAAAGTAGAATGCAGAAAAAGAATAAGCGTAGAAGGCATGACAATAAGTCGAAAGAAAAGCCCAGCCCCTTACCGCCTCCTTTGTACCATTAATTTAGCGGAGAATCATCAGCAGTCAGAGAAAACTCCACCCTAAAGCTTCATGGACAGCGAATGGACCCTCACTATGGCTTAGTCCCAATTTTAAGGGTTCATCCCCTGGCCCAGGGGGGCCACAACCCCCTCACCATCCCGCCGCCATTCATCCTGTTATACACCTTTCCGCCTCTACCAAAACTCACTTTCTCGTCTTCAGACATCATTCACAGGACGATCAATTCCACTTTTTCTCTCGGTCTCCCAGCCGGTCCCGGTCCCAGCACCTCTACCAACTATCATCGCAAACTAAGAATAAGTGCAATGCCTTTTACGTTCTTATTATACCATATATATATATATTAATATAAATATAATACTATATATATATATAATATATAATATATATATTATATATATATATATATATATATATATATATAATATATATAATAGTATATGATGACCAGTCGATGTGTATGCAGTGGGAAACCAAGGCGGATAAGCTAAAAATAAAAAGCCCAGAGAAAAAGAGAGATTGGAAAGGAGAACAGCCTGGGTATTTTTTTTGAAAAGCGAGAGAAAAATCTGAAAAAAGTTTACTTAAATGATCTGACAAATAATTTTTAGGAAGAAAGAATCTTGGTGGTTTAAAAAGTAACAATAGATTATCTTTAAAGAATAAAATATTTTACGTTTCAGTTAGTTTTAGGAATGCTAACAATTTTATACGGTTTAAATTAATTTCAGTTGAAGTCTGGACTTGAGGAGTGCAAAATTTTGAACGACTGTGAGATATCAGAATTTTAGAAAATTCTTAATATGAAATTGAAAATTAAAAAGACAGAAAATTGGATATTATAATTGTAGGGAGGTTTACAGCTGTGCATTCTAAATTGTGGTTGATACAGTTTAAGTAAATCTTTCAATTATTCTCTTCCTCTGGTGGCAGAGGACTAAGACCCTTTACCAATAAATGTTCGTTTTCGTGAACGAGTGGCTGATACTTGTTAATACGTATCCACCCCCAACACCACTTGCGGTATGCAGAGAACAGTGATATATTATATAATATATTATATATATATATATATATATATATATATATGTATATATATAGTATATTTATAATATAATAAGTGTTATATATATTTATATATAATATATATAATATATATATAATATGATCAATTTTTATTTAATATTTTATTTTTTTTTTTATTTTTTTTTTGCAAAATCATGTTAAAATTTTTTTAAAGAATTTTCATTTACTTAAAAAGGGTGGATTGATTCTATATAAAGCTCAGAGTCTTCATAATTCATACGATCACTTCTCAATTTCTATTGAACTGGAGACCAGTTGAAATAAAATAATTTCTTTAAATTTTATCATTATCAGTCATGTAGTTAACAAGTGTTTCAACAGATGAGATTTTAATTGTGATTTAAGATTACATTCATAGCCGCAGAGCTATTACTTTGCTTGTTCGTTCATATATATATATATATATA
The DNA here is from genome assembly GCA_015478945.1 of Trachelipus rathkii. NCBI lineage: Eukaryota > Metazoa > Arthropoda > Malacostraca > Isopoda > Trachelipodidae > Trachelipus > Trachelipus rathkii. The sequence continues at coordinate 19,269 of JABUQX010066432.1, forward strand.
TATATATATATATATATTATATATATATATATATATATATACTATATATTATTATAATATATATACTAATAATTATATATAATATATATATTATATATATATTAGTATATAATATTAATTATATATATATATATATATAATATATATATATATAATATATAATCAGTATATCCAAATATTTTGTTGACTTATATAATGGTAGGCATATGTATATATAATATATATATATTATTATATATTTATATATATATATATATAATATATATATAATATATATTATATATATATACTATATATATATATAATATATATAAACTATTATATATTATATAAATATTAATATATATACGGTATATATAATATATATAAATATACTTATATATATATATATATATATAATAGTAATATATATATAATATATACTATATTATATATAATAATATATTAATATATATATATATATATAATATATTTAGGGATGTAACAACCAGAAACGAGGCGATACCCTGATACTAATTTTTTAGGGCCCATAAGAACCGATACCGAATACTGAATACTTAATTAAATATAAATACACAGTAATAAAAAGAAAACATTTGTGCAACTGCTAGGCAATTCAAGATTGCATTCCCTGTACAAGCAATACTTAGTCATTTATTTCATATCTGGTTGTGCCCAAGTATATTGATTTTATAAATTAAAATAGTACCTTTTAAGGAATAATAATTCCAAATAACATTTAATAATTTTTATTGTTTGTGTTTATTTAAAAACTCATTCCATTTCCATTTTCAAGTAAGTATCTACAAAGTTTAGCTACTAGCTTTTTTGTATTAACGCATTTGATTACATTACAAGAATTCTTACTAGCACGATATAACCGAGAATTAAAAATAATGAAAGAAGAGAGTTGAATGAAGCACCAAAAACAGTTAAAATAGATAATACGGTCTTAAGTGAAGATATTCATATGGAGTTCCATATCATCTCAAATACTCAAAGGTGGTCAAAAAATAAAAATTGTGAATGACAAAACAGACATTAAGCATTCACTAGATATACTGGCGAGAGACTGCTTCTTTTTGGGGGTGTTTACATTCCTACCTACTAGGGTGTGCCAGAATATTCCGGTAATATTCCGGTATTTCGGCCTCATGCGGCCCAAAATAAGCCGGAATATTCATTATTTCGGCTTTATTGCCAGAACTAGTTCCGGCGTGAATATTAAGCTTAATAAAGGAAAAATACTACAACCTGTGCTAAGTTCTTTCAACTGAAAATGCTAATTGTAGGAAACTTAAATTACTTAATCATAAAAATATAGCCAAATTTTTTGGCTAATATGGCGAAAATCTTTATTTGTTTGTCAGATCCTATCAGGGCCTTTGACATTTTTTCAATATTCTAAAAAATAGAATCTACATTTAGTGATACGGGTAATGGACCAAACATGTATGCTGGTATAAGGCGAGAGCTGGCTTGCTATCAATTTCATGTTTTATCTCAACATTATGTCAACTATGCTATCTACAATTATCTCAGAATAAACTAGCTTTTAAAGATACGTATATAATTTCTTGCAGAAAGCATATCCTCTCATGATTTCAACCATTCCAGAACGTGACAGCTGCTATTAAGGGCTTAAAACTTAACAGATGCAGCCTGGAATGTCAGAATAGCATAAATTAATTCAAGAGGTTTCTACACGCTGGAACAGCACTATGATATGCTTTAATGATTGTTTGAACAAAAAAGTCCCCTATCCATATACCGGCTGCTGGAATGCAATCAGAATGTTGGCTTGATGTTCGAGATGGCAAAATTTCGCATTACTCAGACCATTTATGGACCCGACATCACTAAAAGCAAGCACAGTAAACGTGAAGTAACAGGATCGCCCAAGGGATCCCTTCGCATTTTAGCAATAAATTCTATTTTTAAATAAGGCAATAAAAAGCAAAACCTTCAGTGGAATAATTACACTCAGTGAAGAGCTTAAGAAATCAGTAAAAAAAACGACTTTTCTAGTTGTCTATGTAATAAATCTTTGTGTGTATGCTACTCTTAGGATCTGTGATCAAAGCCTAATTTTTCAAGCATGATTCAGAATGAATCAGTGAAAAAAATGATCGGTCGTTGAGGCATGGAAGAAAAATGGGCGAATTGAAAAATTTAGCTCTGACTCTTCTGCTGACGATGATTCACCTGTTGGAAAGTGAAGTGAAGAGTTCCCATTCTTCACTTCTTTAATGTATTGGTTTAAAGAAACTTTGTCTTGTGGGCATTTCAAAACTCGCTCATTACAGAAAGAAAGATTAGAGTTTGAAAACTCTTTGTGTTGTGTGTATGTTTAGTTCTTTGCTTGACGAATGCTTCACTTTCGTATAGTTGGTATTTTACAAAGTTAAAGGTTCATTACGAATTAATCAGAAATTAAACACAATTATTTATAAATGAACTTTGACCATTGAAGACAATGATATCCTCAATGGGTGAAAAACACTGGAAAAGTGTATGAAGTGAAAAACTAGCAATTAAATTACCTTGCAAGCGCCACCGTCAGCAGTCGAAAGTTAAAAGAATAAGAATAGAAGGGAAATTATCTGATGAAAGCCACAATGCGGTTAAATAGCCCGCGTGTCTTTCGCTCTCTTCCCTCCTTCCACAGAAGTAAGTCCCTTTCTCGGGGTAGCTCGCAGAACTCTCTCGCCAATGCCTTGTCATTTATACTCCGAGTTGTTATACTCATCTCATTTGTCTCTCTTCTTCTGCCGTTAGTCCTGTCCTGTATTCCTAATGTTCTATAATTGTCTAACATATTACATCTCTAGTAACCACCTCTTTATTCAAACAACCTCTGCTATAATACCTAAATTAGTCTCGTAGTTAACTTATTGTGAGTTGTATTAAGGAGGAAGTAGTAAATGTTAGTTCTGTTGTTCTTTTCTAATCTGTGTCCATGTTGAACTATCCTTATTTTATTTATTTAATTAATTTATATACCATTTCTGATCTTTATTTGTCGCTAAATGTCATTAAAATCATTTTCTTACTGGTGCAAACAAGGCTATACGTTAATATTTCTATAAATACAGCTATAAAATTTCTGTTTACTCCTTATTTACTGATATGTTTTTACTTACCCATTCCATTTATTTTTATTATCACAGCTTCTTTAATTACTTATTTTCTAGAGCAACTAAATTTGAATGCTGATCCAAAAATGTACATCGTTTTTGGCATATCACATCGCATTTGTGTGAGATATGGGTAACACAGATTTGTAAAATTTATGATTTTTACCTTTTTGAAGAGGGTCTATCACAAATATTGGGATATATATATATAAGGGAGAGTTTGACCTTCCAAGAGTTCTGACGACTGAAGTAACCCATAGTAACGGTTTTGTAAGTTTAAGATTCTCATTGATCCAGTTGATAATAGTGATAGCGATGATGGTTGTATTAATTCTACTATTATTGATTTTAGCTTATTACCAAACCCTTAGAAAATTACAACAGTCTATATTGGTTCCTCTTTTTTTAGTTGTGAACAAATTATGCTGATAGTTTAATGATAATATTATAGTCTAAAACATTTGTACAAAAGTAGTGCATATTGTAACCAGCAAATTCATACATACTCGAAGTACTTTGGAGACCTGGACGTTAGATATCCAGATTTTCCAGGTATAGTGCTGTACGGACTAAATCAAAAGATATCCATTTCATTCATATGTAACAATTTGATTAATCGTTCATGGCGGGAAAGCAGTTAGTAAACACAATGTTATTGTTTTTAGTTCTATCGAAAGAACCAGGCAACAGACTATTGAGCTTAATGACAAACCCCTCTTTGAAAATTAAAGGAGGTGAGCTTCCAATAAGTAAATAACAGTACATGAAAATTATATGAACGTTATACTATTATAATGAAGAGAAAGGTGTGATCTGTAGTAGATCCCCTTTATTATTTATTTTGACAGGGTTCCAGTTCCTGGTTTCAATTTAGACAATTTCAATTTCGAATCTTGATTTTAATGCTATGGTTTCAATTCTCCTGTTTCAAGTTTTCAATTTTGGTTCATTTCTTTTTGAATATTTCAGCTCTATTTATGTTTATCCCCAAAATCTTCAGTTAAGTATAGTATATTGTCATAATTGAGTCAGAATTCCTACTTCCTCCCTTACTTCATCGGGATCGTTAAATGTGGATATCATCGGTGTTGGGTTTCCACTTCTTGAATCTTGGTTATCCGGAGTTGTTAACTCATGTACCAAGTCATATAACATGGATTTCTAAGTAGTAATCCAATGTATATATACTCATTAACATAATATTTCATATCTAATCTATATCTTTTATTATAGTATTATTGGGAATGGATTGTGTTATCTTGTAGCTATTCACATTTTTTTTAGCATTAGATGTTAGAATTAAGTATTTCATAAACTTTTCTTATAGTCAAGCTGACCAGAACTCCATCTTATTGCACATTACGAAATAGGAGACTATCTCACTACGGAAAAAATAATCCGCATCTAGACACCATTCGATAGGAGATTACCGGGAAACAATCTAGTTAAGTAAACCCTTCCTTTGGGGTAAGACCTGTAAATTATATCCAAAATGGTTTTTACAAATTAAAGAAACTACAAATTCCTCTTGAATAGTCACACATAAGTGGCCAACGGATCCGGAAGTCCCTCCGATTCGGAAAAAAGCGACTAACCTGCTCCGTAACCACCGCTGACTGGTGTCAGTTGTTGCCTGTGGCTTACTCACATTCAAACCACATCTATCGAACATCACTTAATACTATCTACTTCTTATTATATCTTTGACTCTCCGAATTATTCATCTTCATCGAATATCGACCTACGAGAATAAGTGAGAGACGCACGCTTCCAGTCCGGGGTACGATGGTTTTCTAGGTCCCAGCGTGCTTCTCTCTGCAACATAAATAGAATTAAGATGCGCGCCGCAACAGGGACTCTGAGGTTCCTGCAGCTTGCGACTTGCACTAGGATGATATGTACTCCCTCACATCATCACATTATTATTTGAAAAATTATCGATCTCTATCAGTTCTCTTCAACAGAAATCTTCATTCTTTTGTACTTCATTGGACAGAATTCAAGAGTTAGATTACAGGGTATAACCCTCCCGAATACTTTAATTTTCCTTTATTTACTTCACATAAATTTAAAAACATGCTCTGAAAAAATCAAAACCACATGCTTGGAGACACGCACACGCCTTCTCGATAAGTCAAGAGATTTGGACTCTTGATACCATCTCTTGCAGCTTGGCTCTAGGTGAATTTTCCAGTATAGACGTAGAACCAAGCACGTCTGTTCAGAGTGCCACTACGAGTCCAAATGAAGACACTAATAGATTTCATCAAGTCTTAGAATTCCTAACAATGAAGTGTACGGTATAACCCTGAAGAGATGACCGTAGAGGAATGATGAAAATAGTAAAAAGTAATGTGGCACAACAAGAAATACAACGTCACAACTTCATGACTATCACACGCTTTGCTATGGTTCCCAACTCTGACAATATAGGAAAAATGGTTTTCCAACTCTGACCTATACTATTTAAAATCAATGTCCAAACCTTATGGGATGCCACAAGAACAAACCTTCCCGTAAATCAATGTTTCGGAGCACGAAGATGACTCATGAAACACCCACCTCAGTCGTGTCGTTTAATTTCTGTATTGTGTGTGCCACCTAATAGCCATTACTCAACATCGAGCATTATATCTATTGAACCGACCTTTTCATGTAGTACCCTCCCGATCCAAATGAACCTTCTATGATACTTACAGGCAACAAACAATCTGGGACACAGACAGACAGATATCATATACCAATTCGTTTATAGAGGAGAGCCATTAAATATGCTAATTTGCCAAACTTACTCCTCTTTTAACATTCAATTTGTCTAATGGCCTGCGATGAAACATTACTACGAATCAGAAAACCCTTCCAAAGTATGTGTGAAACTCCTGGAAATGGGAATCAATCCTATAACACTATGTACATTCATAAAACAAAGATTCGCTTATTCAAGATATATTTTCGTTACAATATTTTGGTTGAATGATACTATTAATATAGCAATGCGTACATTCTTATTGGCTAACGTGCACAAACTTTCATTAAGTCCACGAGACTCATTCCGCGATCACAATGGCTTGAGGTATTTATCAAATTAAAATTTTATTTGGTTTGGTTCGAAATGAAAATCTTTACCTAAAAAATATATGAGGACTATGGACCATACATAGAATATATTTATAGGCATAAATTTCTCCATTACTAAATTATTCGTGAAAATAAATATAAATAAATAACCAGTAATACTGATGAATATAATCATTCTCTGTTAAACAATGTAGAAAAATCTAAGTATGTCCCATTATAAGATTAAAAATAATAGATATAAATAGAGTTAAATGAAGGACGTTATAGATAGAATAAGACATACCAAGTAGGATCAATTTATCCAGTATTTTCTATGCTGACCTCACCACGATTACATACGGAAAATTCCAAACGAGAGCAATTAATTATACAATTTGTTTGCCCTTTCGGTTGGAAACTCACTGTGCTATAGATCCTCAAGTACAATATCCTGGAATTACGGAATATGAAGAATCGATGAGTATGACACTAATGAAAATATCAGCCTTTCCTTTAGTGTTTTTGCCTCATTTACTGATAACATTCGTTCCGATCAAATATATAGCAAAAATAGATGTAAATGAGATTGAGCGAGAAAAAAGATGACGTAGGTATAAGGTGAACTGTCCAGGCCGAAACAAAAAAGAAATAAGCGTAAGCGTGAACACCTTAGCGAAACTTCCTTAAGTGATTAAATCAGCGGGAGTAAATACAGAATACGTATATTTCTGGGAACCCCGACCATAATCCAACACTTTACAACCCGACCAAAACTAATCCCATGTGAAACTCAACATTCAAACTTATGCCCAGAAAATCACCGAAAGCCTACCCCAAACCGAACCCGAAGTTAAATGACAGAGTGCAAAAGCCTAGGGAACGGGCCAAATCATTGGGAGTATAACCATCAGTTATCCGCGGAATATATATCATGCTGACTCCCTTATAAGTAATAGTAACTAGAGTATTTTGACTTTATCACTCAACGCTGAACAACGAAAACCTAATCCAAAATTAGACATTCATCAGGCAGCAACACTAAGAAAACAGAAAATAAGGATAGTCAACTATCAAGAGACGAGACTAATATATGGTAGTCATAATAACAAGATACTATCCGTGACATCACCTAACATAGATATAATCAGAAGGAACCATGATTGATAGTATCAGGATTCCGATTACGCTGTACATAATCTATAATATCTGAGAAAGCATTCTCGTCCTAGTAACTAATAATACTCTTGACGATGAGCCGGAAAAATAAGTTTTGCTTGTATTTACTGTGAAAAAACAGGTCACTTCTATGGAGGGTTAAGATGTTACCCAAATTAACTTACTGGGAGTAAATAGCATAGTTACTGCAAAAAAAATTAAAAGGTCCAACACTATAGCGCCAATGTACTTCGATCTAAGGAAGTCTCCTTCCCCTTCCTCGTCAATATAAAATCCGAAAAATAATAGAAAAGTATAAGTCTGTCCCTTCATTAACATGGGGTGGTCTATAACCTCACGCTGGAAATGAAGTTAATATAGGATATGTATTCAATTAGTAGTCATCCTACCCCAAATCAACATAAATCTACCCGATAGACCACGATTTCACGCTTCTATCACCTTAGAATATACTAGTTCCGACTTATGAAATTAATATATAATTCTAGTAAGTAAGAAAGTATTCCGAAAAAATTATCCAACCGACCAATCAGACCGGCAATACGTCCTACTCGCAGTCCATGCACAGTGAACGCATCCCTACCTGTAAGGTAAAAATTTAGAACCCTTGCGCGAAGGATCGAGTCGGTATGGATCCCGTAAACTCCTGGATCTCCCGGACTTAGTTTCCTCGGTGGAGAAATCAAACCCTGTAACGACTCAGTTAATGATGATGGAGACATAGAAAATTTTTAAAACTCTAAAAATTATCCCCGAGAAATCCTCCGAACGACCTCCATTAGAAATGAATAAACCCTTAGAAAACCCCTTACGGACGATGGTTTAGTCCATGACTCCTTTCCAAAGAACCCTCCTGCCTTTGATTGTCTCAGTCGCTTTGGTTCCCAACAGCTTTGGCTTCTACGGTTGTTATGATAGACAAGTGGACGCTCATCAAGTTTATCAGCACTGAAAACACACCGAGTCCCGTAACATGAAGAACTTGCCCTTACGGCCCTCTGTAGATATAAAAGTTAATGCCATCAGTGGTCTGGCTCAGAGAACAATTCCAGATAATTATTGAAATACTTTAATTGAAATACTTAATCTTAAGTACTTTATCTGCTAGAACGCAGTGATGATTTTTAGATGTCAAGCCGTCCATTTTTATTTAGTATGTTTCCCTATAGTTTGAGATATTATTCCAGCTCCTCTAAGTATTTATAGGGGCTTTAATAAGAAACATTACTATAAAGAAATTAATAATCTGACACTCTCTCCTGAATCTTAAAAACATACCGTCCAGTTAAATCTAACCGAGAGAGGGTAAGAGACATCTAACCCTTAGTAAAAGTTAAACAATTCTCAACAAAGCAATAGACATATGGAAAATCATTACCGATCATAGAAATAGAAAATATAAACACACCCACGGAACCTACTCAAAGAAAAAATACAACCACACAAATACAAAACAAAAACGATCCAATTGAAGACTTACTAGTGTTAGAGAAGTCGGTCTACACCTCACACTAAAACATTTACTTTAAAGCCATGATGAATTCCCTTACGTAGTTTAATATTGCCATCGTCAAAAACCGTAGTGGTTGAGCAACCGCTCTTTCGTTTTCACTGGTCAAAGTTACAAGATGGCCTAGAGTAAATGATATTGTAAGTGTAGCACACCCTTCAAAATAAAATAATAATGAAGCTATTACTATCCCTTAGGTGTAACTTTATCCAATATACTCATACCTGCCAATAGACGACAAACTTGTTGTTATCCAGAATCCCGGGTGTCTAATGAGATTGAAGAGAACTTGTATAAGGTAAACTCGACTCATTTTAAATTAAACTTCCAGGAATACACTCGAATTCCTGATATAGGTTAAGTAGTGTTGTATAAATAAAGGTATACTGTGGTAGGTAGCTTGGGTGACTTTTGGAAGGAAGAATGGCGGTGCTTTGTTGTCATTCTTGTCATTCCAGTTGCCATATTGGGACGTAGATCAAAAAGAAATCAACGTAATCGGCACCTTGCTATAATACGCAGCGTATCCGCATCCCCTGCTTCAAAAATATGTAAAAATGGAAGGCAGGATTATGCTTATTGCGCATGATTATCCCTATCTTACTGTAATCTATACTCGACAAGAAAGATACAGGATTAATATAAAATCGCAGAATTATCTATTATAAACAATAAATTCGGCTCTCAGATTAATTTTCGTTTGACATACGAACGTGGGAGTAAATAATAAGAAAATAAATAAATATCTCATAGTTTTCACCCACTTCATAAACGAGAATATAGACAGTTATGATAATAGAACCACTATTAGAAGAATTTGCTGACCTTCTCCTTCAACCCCATGCGCAATATGTGCATTGTCCGATACAAAATCTTAGCTCTCCTCTACTATTTGACTTGACCAAATTACAGTACCGCTATTTTCAATCTCAGTTCTTCCCCATAGTTGCTCAAGATTCATATACTGAATAAACAATTATCACTCCCTACCAAGTCTTTGTATTAATCTCCCTATACGAAAAAGTTTGACTCATTTCCAACCACCAACCCCTTTACCTCCGATATATCCATGGATTGCACTCGTACCTCTTCCGTAGATGAATACACAAGAAGGTCAATATTTTCTGTGTTCAGTTTAGCCCCATATTGCGAAAAAAACATGCTATTTTTCAGGCCAATTTTGATCAAACAAACAACAACACCTCACTTTTACGTTGAACACCATTTCAAGTTCATATACTGAAATAGATTCTAAGTTCTATTGCTTTGTCAAAATTATATTTTTATTCCTGAAACCCACGAGTAGTTATTCAGTCACACCTTCTTCGACCTTATCCAGCCCTTTCTACTAATGTTATTCTCTAACTGTGTAACTTAAAAAAAGTTCCTGACAACTAGAGAATTGAATATAAAAAAAAGTTATTTGAAGTTTTATCTAAGATCCCCTATAGCAGTGGTCGAAATTCAAACCCAACCTTTACCCGTGTAAGTTTTTTAAAATTAGGATAAAGATTTGTGATATATCTTTATGTGACCTCAGTCTTGGATCTTCAGTTATATCTCTAACATCTTTCAGCATAAACACTTAATTACGATTTCTGGGAGATAAATTATATCCTAGATCAGTTTTTATTATAAATGACAAGTGATTGATTTGTCCTTTGCATAAAATTTTTTATATTCCAACGGGCCAAACTCTAATTAGAGCGATGATTTTAATATTTATTTATTATTATTTATGTGATATGAACAAGAGAATTAATCCAAAAAAAAAAGCTGACCCCGGCGGTTGTATCAACGCTGTAAGCCTCTTACTCGATGACGAAAGATGATGTAAAAAAAATAAAAAACTTCTATTATTTAGCATAGATCCATTTTGCCCGATAGATTTCACATTTCTTTTCCACACAATTTAAGTTTTATAGTAAATAAATATTTAAAGCTGGCCCAGCCAAGAATACATATTTCAACGTAGGATAAATAGATCCAGTATTGGATTGCGTAGAAAAGAAAGGACAGTAAAATAATTGAAAAACTAAGTAGTTGATATTAAATAATATAAAATTACTTAGATATGCTGGAAAGAAGATTCCTCCAGCTATACAAGCTTGTTACAAAAGATGACAGAGACTATTTCTCTGTCAGAGAGACACTAGTAAGTTGGTTCAAGGATGAGGAAAAGATGAAGGATGAATATAAGCTATAAGCTTATCATTCTGCTAGACGTGAGAGAATGGAAACCATCAGAATGCATGCGCTCAGATTGGAAAGATTAGCCAGGCGAGCATACGGTATAGAGGATTAGATATGCGGGAACATGCTTCGTTGCGTACTGCTTTCCTATGTAGTTTACCACCATATATTTAGAAAAGTGTTCTCGAATATATCAAGATGCAAGAGCTTGATGGGAATTTGCGTACTCCATGGGAAAAGATAACAGTTTCCTAGCTCAATTGCACAAATACCTAGAGAAGTCCTTGACCGACCAAAACATAAAGAAATATACACCAAGGGACAATTTGAATGATTTGATAGAACGGTCATTCAAATAAACACAGTTTATCCTTGCTGGACTGAGGTTTTACAGAGTAAAACAAAAAATCCAAAGACATCCCAAACATATCATCAGCAAACCTCGAGGAACTCTAATCATAGTCCTCCAGAAAAATCCTATGGTTCTCATTTTTATCGGGATAACTGCCATAGTAGTCCACAGGACAACTCTCACACTCAAGATTGCTCACCTCAGTACAACAATACTTTCCCAAGTGTTGTCGAAGAGGAAACTTGACCCTCTACCTTTGCAGCGCGATGTTGGTGCTTTATCTCTTTTCTATAGGTACCGCAGCGGCAGATGCTCGGGCAAGCGGCAGATGTCGAGGAACATCACTCGTGTACCACCACCTTTACGACGCCCTCGTAATACAAGGGGTGCTGTATCTGAGCATTATTTTGTGTTGATATTGGTAACTCCTGGCTAGTTCGCTGCGGTGCTTCCTTCTATCCTGCCACCTCTGTTCTGTGGAGTTCTCTTCCATCTTCTGTGTTTCCTGCTGAGATTAATCTCCCTCACTTTAACGCCTGTGCCTGTGCTCATCTGCGTAATTTACGTTAGTTGGTGAACTTTTCAGGCGTACAACACCCTCTCCTTGAAAAGGGCTCTGCCTGTGACTGGTGATGACAACTGTAATATATATATATACCGGTACTGGTATATATATATATATAGTATATATATATATATATATATATATATATATCTAATATCGATAGAATTTTACTTATATTTTTTATCCATATAATATATATAGTATATAATATATATATATAATATATACAGTATATATATATAGCTATACAGTATATATACCGTATGGATAAAAGTATCAGTATCAGTATCCGCAAAAATTTTGGTATCAGTATCGGTTTTGAAAAAATTGTGAGTACTTGTATGGGTACTGGACTAAAATTTTTGGTATATGTGCAACACTATAAAAAAGTTATAAATTATTTTCGAAAGGTTAGCAAGTCTCTTTTGGCAGCATCTGATTGTTAAAAATGTCAAAATTTCAAAACTTTGAAAGCCTATAAAATGAAAACAAAGAGGTATAGAGTGTTATAACTTGCAGTGCTTACTTATCTCTATAGGGAGAGCAAATATTTAGAGTTTCATCAAAATCTGAGAGGGAGGGTGAGATGGCATGGTTGAATTGACACAGAATGACCCGTCAAGTTATAGAAATACCCTTGAAATCCATTAGTAAGTAAACCAGTTTATTGAGTGATCTGAAAAATTTCCAAGCAAAGTATATTTTTTTATAAAGCAGTTAGAGTACAAAATTTTATTTTGAGAGGAAATAGTTTGTGAAAACAAATTATGAATATTCCAGTATAGTTGATATGCAACAACGTACAGTTGTACCGGAACATCTGAAGTTTGAAGAAATTGAAAAATATTCATGTTATTACATCTTAACTTCTGCTTTCCTACAATCTTTTCAATCTTATTGAAAACAAAAGTCTCTTTCTCTTTGAGTTGGATGTCTTGTCGCACAGAAAAGACATTATCTTTCAAATGAATGAGTGAATGAGTACATTCGATGAACCAAACATTAAATTGAATAGAGATCGTTTCCAATAATAAAAGAAAAGTCACAGAGATTGAGACATCTCTTTTAGTTTGTAATAAAAGAACGTTCATATCATTATATATAGCCCTTCGTTTCAGTTCTATACATAAATTACTTAGAAGGATAATATCAAAATAAAAAATTATTATTAGAAAATGGATATTGCATAATGAAGTTATTTGTACTTCTGTCAATATAAAACTGAAGCGCATGAAAAGTAGATTTTCATTATTGAATTTTGTTTCCCCGGAAATGTTTTGAAGTGATTCCGATATCAAAACCTCTGTTTTAGGCGACGAGGGACATGGAGGTACATGGTCCTTCCGCCGTACTAAAAATTTGCTTTGTGTTCATTCATTGTATGGCGTGCCCGAGGCTGTCGGTCTCGTGAAGTTTGGCAGTTTACAAATTTATCACCATAAGGGTAAAGAGAAGAAGTATTCATATCATGTGACAAAAATGGTAAAAAGATATATCCGAACCCTTTTTATACTATGCATGAATTGTTTTTATGTTCAGAAAATGACAAGGTGATAAGTCCCTGGTCATAGGCGGAGATTGTTTTTCGAGTTTTTCGTGGCGTATCTGAGATTGATCAGAAGAAGGAGATTGAATGAGGGATTCTGAATTCGAAAAATTCTGATCCGCTTTTGGAACATGATTTACAAATTGTATGTTAGCATTAGAATTACTAGAAAGGTTTCGGTTTTCCTTTTGTCTTCGATATGAATTAGCCATCAATTGTTGAGGACTTTGATTTTTCTGCACATCAGCGGCAGTAATAAATTTCACTCTTCGTAAGGCCTCGACACTAAAGGGATTCCAGGTTGTTTTATCGCAAGCTGGGGTTGATCCTCTGAGATGATTACGATTATTTGATTCGAAGAAAACGAATTATTAAAATTATTAAAATAACAATTACTTTGTGATCGAGGATATGAATCTATCACGGCTTTAGTAGAATAAACATTGTAATAGTTAAATGATGAATCCACATTCTTAGAAGATAAAGAAGCCATTTTACTGTTATTTAAAGATTGATTTTTCTTTAAATACACCTGTATTTGCTTCGGAATTGAATTCGAAATGTTAAAGTTTTCCGTGATCAATTTATGATACTGCGGTTTCACATTGGAGTAAAGACTCGAAAACAACAATAATCTGCGTTGTTCAGCCGTGAATTCTACCTGATGATGAGATGAGGCAGAATCTAGAAATTCCTGAAATGTTTTCTGAGATTCAGATAAATATTCAGGTAAAGATAAATTAGCCTGCCAATGTACGTTCGTAAAATTTTTATGTTTCAAAGCTATTCCCTGAGGATGAAGGATTTATTAAAAATGAAAAATCTTCTTTGAATTGGGCCCTGCTAATTGGGTGTAAAAGTTCTGGAGTGGTATTAATCAAAGAAGTGACTGAGCTTTCCTTGTGATTAATAAAACGACCATACGCTCGAAACTTTTCGACATCTGTGAAGATTCCTTCCTCTTCAAAATAATTATCTAGGCAACGGAGCCAAGCACTAAGGTGTATTCCTTTCCATTCATTATTTTTATAGCCGATGAGGAGAGGTATTGAAGGAACCGTATGAGTAAGGCGATCAATATTAATGGAACGATGATGATGAGAATAGAATTAGAAATGTTTGCAGAATATGGCATATTTAATGCAACATCCACAGGTGGTAGGGTAGCGGAATTGATGCTGCGACTGTATATCCAAAACATCATCGATCACAACGTGAGAGTCCATGGTTCTAGATTATGTAGATTTATTAAAAAAAATTATTTACTTATTTATATATATATATAGTATATATATACTATATATATATAATATATATATATATATATTATATATATATATATATATATATATATATATATATATATATATATATATATATATATATATTTTATATATATATATATATCTGTTTACAGTTCGTCTTTCGTTATGGTTGTGAAATTGATACACCTTTGCAAGCGCTGGTAGACACCGGTGCCTCATTAAGGTTAATTACCAATAAAACGTATAGATTATTGGATGAAGACATGTTCCCCTTGAGAGCCACTCAGTACACAGGTGTTAGCAGTATAGGTAAGATAATCTTTCCTGTTTTGGGTGAGACGACTCTCCAATTAAAACTTTCTAATGAATTTTTCACCTCCCCTAATACTTTTGTGGTAGTGGACGAACAAGTGACAGGTTATGACATTATTTTTGGATACAATTTGCTTAGGAAAGATAATTTATTGCCTGATTTGTCCAACAAAGAGTTAATTAAAAGAAATAATGATACAGACAATATTATAACGGTAATAACAAAAGATATTCGATTGTGTAAGGGAGGTAGAGTAGATGAAATGGCTTTGATAAGTAAGGAAGTGGTAATTCTTCCCTATAAATGTGTCTCGGTTCTAGTTACCGTGTATAGTCCTATCGTAGAGAAGGAGTCATTGGTGTTGTTTACTCCAAATAAAAATAATCAATGTATAACTGATGAAGCGGTAATTCCTTATACGAAGGAACTCAATGTTCATATATATTGCTTTAACCCTTCTGAAAACGCAATCACATTAAAACGAGGGTATTCTCTTGGTACTTATGCTCTCTTGCATCAAGTACACCCTAACGATACAAGTTATGTGGCAATAAATGCGGTTGAAATAACTCAAAAGCCACAGGATACTTATGAAGAGTGGACGCTGGATAATCTGAGAACAGCTTTTGAATTAGATAAGACTGACTTGTCCGAGGAACAAAAAGAACAAGTTTTACAACTTTTAATGCAATATTCGCAAGCTCTAAGTTTAGGAGATGCGGATGTTGGGTGCACTAGAATTCTAAAGCATGCTATAAACACTTTTATTGAAGATCCAGTGAACGATCCCGTTAGACGTCTGCAAGGGCCAATATTGTATGAAGTGGAGGAAGTTTGTCGTAAGCTAGAAGCCGATGGAATTATTCGAAGATCATGTTCACCATACTCTGCATCAGTAGTTCCCATCCAAAAATCTACTTGTGTAATTAAGGTTGGCATTCCAAATTTTGTTGTCATTTGTTTTATTTACAAAGATTATTTTAAATTATTTAGAAGACTATTTACACAAATAGAAAATGCCTTTGTGATAAGTTTTGTGTGTTCCCTATTCGTAGATTGACGAGTGGTGCTGAATACCTATTCCAAGCTAGAGATGAAGAAGAACTGTCCATTTGGGTAGGGTCCTTCCAAGCTGCCGCTGACGGCGAAGGCCTTTCAGGACCTTCCAAATCTCAAACCCTTCCGGCGACGTCGGGATCTGAGAAGAAAGATGAGCCCAAGCGAAAGAGTTTCTTCACATTAAAGAAAAAATAATGAAGAAAAAAAAACGTTTTTTTCTTCATTTGAGGTTAATAATTGAGCCATGAGAATAATGTATAAGAGAGACCTATTATATATTAAGATATCACTTATATTGAGTTATATCGTAAAATTATAAATAGGAACTTTCCTAATTTATGAAATTTATGGTCATTTTTTTTTTTTACTAAATGAGAAAAATACCTTTGATAGCAATATCGATATTAAAACAATACCGTCTGTACTAATCACTTTGTATATAAGAATGGGTAGAGCTAAATTTACCTACTACTTCACTGTGAGGTTCCACTGATATAATATCCGCTTTGGTATTATGGTAGTGTCTATGAGCGGAGGTTATTCACTATATATATATATATATATATACTATATATATATACTCTATCTGACCTCGTCCCTACTAACGGGGATAACACAGAGTAAAATCGTTCGCTCTCTTCCTAACAGAAACCTCGTCGTCTTCGTTGGAGGCACCATACTAACGTAAGAATTGCTGAGAGCGATAAGAGAGCCAAAAACTCTGAGATAGAATAATTCTATTTATTCACTACGTGAGTAGAGAAATAAGAAAGAGCACGGTAGATAAAAAAGCACTTGAGAGAATAACGGCCCAGTTTCGACACTCAAAATAAAAGCCTATGCTCTAATAAATATATTCAATAATTTCTTTATTACACCATCTGACTGGATTGTAAACAATAACATATTTTTTTTTAATTCACTTTCAAGCAACATTATTACTTTAAATTGTAAATTTATTAACTAATAAATTACCTAAAAAAATTATTTACCTTTTATTCGAGCTATGTATAGCTATATTATTAAATTATTAGATAAGTATAACATATATAATAATTATTTATTATTTTTTATATTATTTTTTTTTTTATTTTTTATTTTATTTATTTATATATATTTTTGTTTTTCATTTTATTCATAATTTTTTAACATACTACTCATACGTAACCTATATATATATATACTATATAAGAACATTATGGGTATCACTATAAATCATATTTCTCATAACAAAAATTATTAATACCATAGTTATTACTGTAGCTTAATAGTTTTAAATTTAATACAAATATGCATCTTTATAGATAATTCATAGTACCTGAAAATATGTAAAATATTTTAAAAAAATGTTGAGAAAAGATTTTTATTAAGCTATATAGATATATATAATTAAATATAAAAAGATAATCTTAAATATATATATATATATATATATTATATAATTTAAAATAATAAAATCTTACATAAATAATATATAACTTAATAATAATTAAAACAATTTATAAAGTCCTCTGAAGACATAATAATAATATATAAATATGTATAATACCATTTATAGTAAAATATGTATATATATTAATATAATTTCACTCACAAATAGATTCATATAGTTTTAGTGTCCAAGGATGAATCGTGATAATGAAGAACTACAACTCTTTTTAGACATCACTTTAACATTTGTAACTCCAGGAATAACAGGAAGGTTCTTGGAGATTTTGCAAGAGGAGAATTCCTTAAATTTTATAAAATTTTTAAGGTCCTCAAAATATCTAAGTACCAATTAAGATTGGATAAACTAATTTGAGTTATTTTCTAATTGCAGATTTTTTCACACATATTAAAACCCCATTTTCAGGATCATAGGAAAATGAATTACTGATGAATCAAATCAATTCCAATTTTGCCTATTTATCACAAAAAATTAATTTTATTAAATAAATTAAGACCATAAAATCTTATAAAAAGAATGACATCATCGTTTTTACTGCCAAAAACTATTACCCAACATCTATACAAATGAGCCTAGTTCTTAATATTTAAATAGAATGTCAAAGTTTTATTTACCGTATATAATTTAAACTATTAATTTTATTTTAAAAACGTGATATTTTTTGCAAACAAATACTACCTTAGGAATTGGAGGTTGCACAAAAAACAAATATGTTTCAGAATCTTTATTTGCGTGCGTCAATAGCTATTTTTATTATGTTAAAATTTTACTTTAGTTCCGTTATTAGAACTGCGAGAAACAATTCACGGATATATGGAAAATAAAATTATTTCGAATCAATATGTTTGAAAAAGTGAAACATTCATATATCTATTATATCCTTCTTCATACTTACAGCTCCACTAAATTTAATGGCATTTTTTTACATCTTTTGAATATTAGAGGTTGGAAGCGCCTTTAGTATTAAAGGTTTCCAAGCTGCAATCGGCGAGAATTTAAGGCCCTATTTTCCAGCTCTATACTTATTATTATATCAACAATCTGTTTCTGAAGATTACCATAACAATGAATATGTATCTTCGAGAGGTGGAGAAGCGCTGACTTAAATTTCAAAATACCTATGATCCTATATATATATTTATCCACTCCGTCTATAAGAAAAAATATATCATTAATATAGAACATTAAAAAATAGGACACATTTGCATGCTTCAAAAATAGTTAATTTTGTTCTTCCTTAATTACAAAATATCACTTTTACTTATAGAAATTCTGCCTTGATGGTATTTTCTCTAACTTATGATGCTTTTTATAATTCTAAAAATCAATTTGCATTTCAATTACGAAGCTACTTAAAAAGAGTCCTAATTTTGTAATATTTCTTTTCTTCTCCGTCAATTATAACAATTCCCGTTTTACTTTCACTTCTACAATGGGGAGTGGGGCCAAAAAAATATCGATTAATACGCGTTTATTTCTCAGGAAAATATCCGATTATTCCTGTTTTCTCGCAGAATACCGGAGGTCATCCTCGATATCTTGTATTTTTTATGGGAGGACTATTCATTAGTAGCCGATAATATATTTCAGACCAGTCTATCGAGTATATATTTTTCTATAATACTGAACCTAAAATCCTCCGGCATTGCACTAATAAGATACTTAACTTCTTAAGTGAATGAGCTTTTATATAGGAAAATAAAAATGAAATATATTTAATTAATATATATACCTTTATCTATATAATATATATACCCGATAAATATATATATATTCAAATTGAAAGTGAGCTGAAAAAAAATGCCCCAGCACTGCGGTTATTAAAGGAATGTCAAGCGCACGTCTAAATGTGATAAACTGGAAATATACGTATTTTTAATTTCAGCCCGATCCGCTCGCGCTCGCAATAAAAGAACTTTTTTCGTTCTTTCTCCGGGTTTCGTTTGGGTGGAGGAAGGATAATGCCCACCAAATAGTGCATCGAGATGAGGATATAATAAATAGCCAAGGAAAAAAATGGGGTTTAAAGAATTTTTCGGTCTCTTCTTACAGGGACCATGAAAAGCAATAGTATTAGCCAATGGCCGACTAAGAAAAATTCAGAAGAACACACTGTCCTATTACTACTAGATTGCGGATAAATACAATTGCTTACCCTGAGTTAATAAGATTCAACGATAAAGTATCAGCATCTGACAAGCAGGTTAACAAGCTTGCTCAAGTAGAATAAAGTTAGGATGGAAAGTAAAATGTAGAGATCCTATCTAGAGCATCCAAGAGAGTTAGAAAAGACGAAAAAGCCAATAGAGAGACTTCAATCTTTTCAAAGAGGAGATGTGTGAGTTTAACCAACCCAGACATGTGAGTGTAATCAACCCAGACGTGTGAGTGTAACCAACCCAGACGTGTGAGTGTAACCAACCCAGACGTGTGAGTGTAACCAACCCAGACGTGTGAATGTAACCAACCCATACGTGTGAGTGTAACCAACCAAGACGTGTGAGAGTAACCAACCCAGACGTGTCAGTTTA
>JABUQX010066433.1:0-25000 GCA_015478945.1 Trachelipus rathkii
AAGAGACTAACTACTGTGTGAGGAGAGTTTGTATGTGAGCGCAAGAAGGGTGAACATTAGGCAGCTGCAGTGTCATTGGATGTACCTACTCTCCATAATGTGAAAATGGAGACATCTTCATAGTTTCATAGCGCTAGCTTCCCTTCAATATATATATATATATATATATATATATATATATATTATAATTATATATATTATATTTTATTATATATTTATATATATATATATATATATATATATATATTATATATATATATATCTATAGTCTTTGTATATAGAATGGAAACATCTGCATCCGCGGATGTGCAATATTAAATATCAGTATTCGCGAATGCAAAAAACTAACTCCGCAATTCACAGCCGCGCCGATAAGCAGATAATTAAAATTTGACATTCGATTCACTACATATTATACTATCTATAATATATTATATATATTATATTAAATATTAAATTAAATATAAATATAATATTATATTTAATATTATATATATATAATTATATTTGATATAACATTATATCTATATATATTTATATATATTATATATAATATTATTATATAAATATCTATATATTATTATTATAATATATAAATATTAAAATATATAATATATATATAATATTAAATATATATTATATAATATATAATATTATAAGTATATATATATTTATAATAATATATAATATATATATATTTACTATAGTTATAATATTATATATAATTATATATATCTTTTTTCTAAGAATAAAAAAAAAAAAAAAATTACAAAATAATATTTAAAACCAATTTAAATGTTTATTCATCTGTAAAATTAACTATAAAATATGTATAAGAGGATAATTTTAGGGATTTCATTATTATATATTATAAATTTATAAAAAGATATTATAGAAGACAAGCACGTCAATAAATTGGAAACTCTTATCTTTATCTGTTTTCGAGTCACTCATCTCGCTTGGATATATTATATAATTATATTATATATTATATATTTATAATATATATAATAATATTTATTATATTATTATTAATAAATATTATTATAATATATATATTATAATATAAGTAATATGGAAAGCTCTCATATGAATAACTCGGATCATCCTACCCTACACCTAACTGACTATATGATCATCGACCATACGATTTACCTATTGGACCTTACCTCCCTAATATTTTATAATCATATATACTCGATACTAGACTATTTCAATATGTTATTATTTTTATTATTATTAATTTTATTATTTTTTTATTTTATTATATTATTTATTAATTTTATTAATGATTATTATCATTTTATTTTTTATTATTTTTTTATTATTTTTTATTTTATATATATATTATAATTATATTTTTTTTTTTTTTTTTTTTTTTTTTAATAAGCACTACTCTGGTTAGAAAGACCAGAAGAGTGCAAAAAAATCCATTATAAATTCAGTTATTGTATCTTCGTCCAATATAAATTTCAACCGGTCCGCTTAGTTATCAGGATGTAGATTATCGGGGGCAATATTCAATAATGGTCAAATTAGGAATAAGGTCTAGTAGTTTTAACAATTCTACTACAAATCGAGGTTTGGTTGGTAATTCGGTGATCAGCGGTTTTTATACAAATTCCGGCAGAGTAACGTTGAAATTCGTAGGGCATAAAATTGGGAATAAACCACGTGACACTCAAAGGTAACTCATAGGCTAAGTATTAAGATAAAGTAGTTCTAATAAGCTCATAAGTTGTTATAACTTTATAGTAAGGTATGTATAAGTTAATTAATTATAATATATATTAATATCATTGAATTCATTACAAATCATTATCTAATGAGCAAGTATAATATATTTATATTATAATCCGTGAACTCATTCGGTTTATTAAACTTATTATACTACATAATATAATATATTAATTTATTTGAGTGAGATTCTCCGAGAACCGCACTATATTTTCAAATTCATCTTTATCACATATTAATATATATATATATATATAATAATAATATATATATATATATATTAATTATATATATATTAATATTATATAATATAATATATATATAATATATACTATATATATTAATATAATTATATTATATCTATATATTTATATTATGATATATATATTTTTTATATATAATATTAATTAATTATATATTATTAATTAATATTATATATTATATATTATTATATATATATTAATATTATATAATTAATATATTTATATTATATATAATTATATATTATATATATATATTTCACTAACACTAACGCACCCACGTGGTCGCTATATAAATCTATTACACGAATTACACGCATCACTATTCCATCTTGTATTGCTCATTTATTTAATATACTTTCAACTATAACCTTTCTAATGTTACCTTTAAACGGCTTTTATATGTTCGGTTCCTAACGTATCATTACTAAAATAACATCAAAAATTAGATCATCATACTGACCTCTTAAACCAACGATGGACAAATCACTGTGGACTCTTTTTTATCACAATATAGCAGCCTTACAGCGCTTATACGACTTATTATAAGAATTATAATATATTTATATATTTCCTCAGTGTTATATAATATAACAAGTGATCAGCTCGAGCTTCATCAAAATTAATATTAATAAATATAATTATATATATAATAATTATATAATAATATAATAATAATTAAAAATAAATTATAATATAAATAATATATATAATCAATAAAATAATAATAATTAAATTATATAATATAATAATTTAAATATAAATATAAATAAAATTATTTTTTCTATAATATATTCTTTATTAAATTATATATATATATATATATATAATATCATATATTAATATATTTATATTAAATATAATATATATATATATATATAAAAATATATTATATACTATATATTAAATTTATATATAATTTATATATTATATATAATATTTATTATTTATATATATAATAATAATATATATATTATAATTAAAATAGAAAAAACCGTTATTTTTTAAAAAATATAAATATATATTATAATATGATATATATATATATATATTATAATAATATAATATAATGAGAGAGAGAGAGAGAGAGAGAGAGAGAGAATGATAAGAAGATAGAGAGTGAAGAGAGATGAGTAGGCAGTGAGTGCACAGAGAATCAAGCACTAAGAATTCTAGTGAGACGATCCCTCGTTCAACATTAATTTTTTAGCACGCGTATCTGGTTTTTATTTAATATATTTGAGAATATCCAAAAAATATATCTTAATTAAGAATAAATATATAAATATAATAATATAAAGTATTAATATTAATTTTGGCGGGGATGCTACTTTTTGGTATAAGATTTTAAAAAAATATATATATATATTATATATTATTATAATATATATAATATATATATATATAATATTTATATTATTTATATTATATATATATATATTATATATATTATATAATATATAATATATAAATATACATAATTAATAATATATTTTATCCGAAATTTTACATTATAATTATATAATTTTAATTTATTTTAATACTTTTATATTTTGAGTATTTTATATTATTTTATTTTAAATTTAATATTATAACTTTCACTATATAGAGTATTCCTCTTCGTGTTATTGATAAATTCGCCACCGTGAGTATATAAAGCACGTTGAAGAAGACCGTGCTATATTATATGTTTATTCTTCTATTGTAACTTCGAAAATTTTTATATTCATTTATTTATATGAATTATTTTATTATAACCATTTATAAAACTTTATACCAAGTTTATTTTTTTATATTTTAAGAAATAAATTTCTAAGTACTGCATTAACATTCAAGTTATATATTATTTTTATTTATGCAATTCTTGTTTAGGTTTCGTCCAGCGAGCTAAAAAACGTGCTTATTTTTTAACGATCCTAAAACTATAGCGCATAATCTACATATAGAGCGTGGAGCGATGAGCTGTGAAGCGAGCCGCTAGAGAGAGAGAGATAGAGTAGAGATAGAGTAGAGAATGAAGATAAAGTGAGAGAGAGATAAGAGAGAGATGAAGTGAAGAGAGTGAAGTAAGTAGTAGAGAGAGGAGGAGAGATGAAGTAAGAGGATGCGATAGTAATGAAGAGAGAAGGAAAGTCAGTAATAGTATCATATATATATATTCATTATACTATATTTAGGTATAATATATCATATTATAATATTGTATATATATAAATATTAATATAATATATTATAATTATATACATACTATTTAGTATATATATATATATATTAGCTATATATATATAATAATATAATAATAATATAAGGCTATAATAATCTCTATATCTAAAATTCTACTAATAATATATATATTATATTAATATATAATTATTATATATAATATATATATATTCAACACTTTAATATAGTGGAGTATTATTGAATCCAATATATTTATCGGTCATGAATCTACTTTATTAGCCGGATCCTCAAATTATATAATAATCCCCAGTCACTACAACTGCAATCACTTATAACCTGCACCTTAAAACACTTGACCTAACCTTAACCACTACTAACCTTAATATAACCTCATTTATATATACCTTAAAATATACCTAACCTTTAAACTCGTAAAAACCTGACTAATTTTGCCTTTATAATACACACTCATCTCCTTACACCTAAGCACCCACCTTAGCCTTAACCACACTCAACTATAGAAACACTTAGCGAACTACTAAAATATATACCCGCCGAGCTCACCAGGTAACTTGACATTCGCTCCATTAAAGCCTTAAGTGTCAGGTTAGTCTGTGCTACAGCAAAATAGGTCGGATATGGAAGTTTACTTGATCCTGTTTAATTGTTGTAATTACATCTAAATGTTCCTTAACGTCTCATATTTCGCGCATCGACCGTATACTAAACCCACGACGCGACTCACGCACGATCACACACACACACACCACCATACATCCGCTATTTGACTTTCTAAATGTTTTCAAAAATATAAACTACGTTTCCATTAAATATTAGTGTGAAGTTGTGTAAATCAAATTGTCAAGATGTT
Organism: Trachelipus rathkii; assembly: GCA_015478945.1. NCBI lineage: Eukaryota > Metazoa > Arthropoda > Malacostraca > Isopoda > Trachelipodidae > Trachelipus > Trachelipus rathkii. Next base: position 5,053 of record JABUQX010066433.1, read on the forward strand.
AAGGTTATTAAAATTTGAAAATGATATAAGAAAACGTATATTATTATGGTAACATACTCTAAATTCACACACAAACACAACAAGGTGTCAACACCGATCAAGACACGATCAGTCATACATCTATCATTTTACAAGGAACTTAATTCTAGTATCATTTTCACAACTTACAACCTCACCACTTCATATCTTGACAACTTCCATTCCAACATTCACACACCTAAATTTTGAAAACGAGGTAGATTCTAATACATTGTTGGATTCTGTACATATCGTAAATTTTCGAGATACAATCATAGGCCGACGCTATAATATATACAGATAATCACATCAACACATACTACACATAAATCACACTAACTATATAACACTACAACATACACATATATATATATATATTATATAATATATATATATATATATATATTCAACAACATCATTCTACACTATATGACACTATAACACACACTCACTTATACACATCCACATTACCCCTATAATAATTTTACATGTTTATTGAAGTAAGTACACTGCATTATACCCTTAGGTACATATCTACATATTATTTAATCACTGTTATTGAGTACCTACATAACATACTTTATTGATTATAGATAATATAGTTACTTCACAATAATCACACACATCTCGAGAGTTCACAAAACTTATTTTTCCACCTAGATGAAATCTTCCCAATAGAAAATCAATAAAAATAGCTAATTTTTTTTTTTTTTTTATTAATCCCAACCTACGCTAGAGCTAACACCCACTTGCAGATAATGTACACACATAAAGTATGGCACACACTATGACACTACGAGATCACATGCGGACTGAGGAAGTGCTCGATTCTCGAGCAATATTGTCAGAACTCATATCTATCATAAAGAAATATGCACACTATTACAACATCCTATCTCTAAGATATCGAACCTCTTAATCAGGTCTTATCGGTCAATGCCAATAGATGTACATATGTTATTCAGAGGCCCAAGTCCTTATTTAAGTCCAGTTGAATATCGTCGAGCTACCTATCCACGAAGATTATGTATATATTCACAATTTACATATTAAACGTACAGAACATCTAACGAAAAAGTTAAGACTTCATGGACGATCATCTATCAGACAGTTCGAAATATAACCAATTACTCATAAACTTTGATTATATCCTCTTTGATGAAGACGTTAGAATATCTTTATAAGTTTCATCCAAACAAAATAATTAAATTGAAGAGAACAAAATCAAAACAGTTGAGGTAGGTAAATTAATATTATTTTTATATTATTTATAATAACATGATGAAATTATAAATTGGAACGTAAAATTATTATAAATACAAATTACTTACAGATCCATAAAGCAGGTAAATCATGAATCAATTTAGAGTATTACCTTAACACCTTTAATAGTAGTAGATTTAGATTACTGTTCTCCTTATACTCTTAAAACTTCATTGTTATAATCACTTAGGACTTTATACTCAAAAGTTTTCTCACCCTTATTTAACTTAAACACTCCTATAGACTTATCTTTTTACAAGCCCATTTTATTATAAACATTTCTATAACTATCTTCAGGTAAAATCATTAATAATCTAATAAGTTTTATACTACTTAACACTAATGAATTATCAAATGATAATATCATTTTTTACTCTTATATACTTAAACTTTAAACATTTCTTACTTTATCTACTATTAACTTCCTTTACTTTTAAACTACTTTTCTTACCTATACTATTAACATACATTATAACATATTTCAACATATAATCACATTATAAAATAGGTCATGATAAATATCAGTAATAATCAATAGGATGTTACCTAACTACACCTAATAGTGATAATTATAATGCTTTTATATATGGTAATTTTAACTCTGAGTATACTAGCTATTAATTTAATCTAATCATGGTATTTACTTCTATTAACTCAGTGGTTTTCACTCATTCTTTATAACTTAGTATATAACTTATATTTAAAATTATTAATCTTATTTTTAAAACTTCATTTAATTTATTATTAACAATGATTTTCAATTTATTATATTATAGTATTTATATATTATCATTTATATTATTATTATTTTATTATTATTTTTATTTATTTATTATTTAGGTAATAATATTTTATATTATTTTTTATTTATAATACTATATGTTATTTAACTTCATGCCTATATTGTAATTATTTATATATGTATAATTTAGAACACTATCATTCACTTATGTCACTACATTTACCATAGGGTATCACACTTACATATATAATATAAAATAATTACTTATATATATATCAAAAAATATAACATTAACGGCCTAACATAACATCACTACACTAATTCACTAGTGACACTTAATACATTTACCCATAATAGACACTTAAATATTATACACTCACAACTAACAAGGTACACACACTAAGATTTTAACTTTACACTCTCATCACATCTTTACTTACACACGCAGATTTATAACTAACACTCAACAACACCAGGATTTTACTACACATCAGGGATGTTTTATACTTACATACTCACATACTATAATTATATTAAGCACACCACATCTCCATCACTCAACATACTATCAACACATACACACTACATTCACACACGGCTACTCACAACACTCATCACTAGGCACAATCCACTTTAAATCTACAATATTAATATAATATACTATATATATATATTGCAATACATTTTAATATTGTTAATTTTTAATAAACACTACATTTATGATTTCACTCATTCATATTATAACTTAAATTATTTCTAAAGTTTCTAAAACCTCACTGTTAGCAAAAATCAATGAATAATTTCCAACATCTGTGGAGTGACGTCGTATAAAAAAAGAAAGAAACAAGTTGAAGGTTTTATATAATTGTATATAACTATCAATATTTTAAATATAATTTTTATAATCATAAAATTTATATAATTATGAATATATTTAATATAATAAACGATTATTTAAATAGTGCTTTATCATTTATAAAGCAATAATATTTCATATAATATTCAGGTAGGTCAATGTAATTCCACCCTATGTCTACAAAATAATTCTCTCATACACCAAGCTATTCACGTAATTATAAAACTTAATTTTAGACTACTTACTTTACTATCATCTTTTAACCCCATAATAATATTATATGTGATGTGTGTATAGTATAATAATAAAAATAGTAAAAAAAATATTATTGGGTGTTATCAAGGTTCTGGCAATGGACTCAATTGAAAATCATAGTAGAAACAAGAAAACTAATAGCTTATATATTATAAAAATACATTAATTCACTTTACTATTATTATTATTATATCATGACCGGATGGTTAACTATATAAAAATATAATTATTATTTTAATACAGTTTTTTATAAAAATTAAAATTCTTTGATGATTTTCTTTTATTATTATTATAATATCTAGGGTTTACATTTGATTCAAAACATTTTAAACACGAGAATACAACAAAACTATAACCTTCAATAGGCTTCCTACGTGAGAATAACGAAACTGGACTCTCTCTGATAAAATGTGTTTTGATTAGATAAGATTCCTTTGTAATCCTGTGGAATAATTTAAGCCTAATTCCAGGTTCAAATATATATTTCAAACTGATCCATTTATCTCACTTTGACATATAAAATGTGTTTTCATATTAAACTCTATCGATAAGTATTTGAATATAACAATTTCCTAAATTTTATGGCCAATTTAGTGTGAAATTATATATCACTTATTTTTATTTCGACGTGTCTACTTTAAATTTTTTAATTCCACAATAAATTAAAACTACTAGTTCTAGAGCTAGTTTATGTCACAACCAACGGTAGACAACTATCTAATAGAAAAGAAGAGAATCAGTTATTATTATTTTATAAATATAATTTCAAACTGAAAACATGCTGGATATTGGTAAGTAATTACCTTTAAGCATGTAATATAAAGGAAATGTATATTCCTATTACTTATGTTGATTTGATATATAGTCGGAGTAATTTTACCCCTAGTTCAATTAAAATATAGCACTCCAACAGCTCAACTACTAGGGCTCAGCTATAAGTAAAGCCCACCCAGCAAAGTCACCTCACTCCCACTATAAGCTTACATACCGCTAGGTGACGTCCTCACGTACTACTACTTATCACCCCCGCTCAGTGAGGTGCGCTTAATCCTCAGCAGTCAGCGCATATATTTATCCTGATATAAATAGTGAGCGTTCCTATAGCCCTAGCCGCGTTAGCGCTACTAGTCAGTGCGTGTCATTTATATATATTATTCCGTAAGTCTATACTCCTAATAGCCTCGAGCGCGTGCGCCCACTAAGGCGCTTTATTAATTTTATAGTGAAACAACACATAATACACACACATACCGCACTCACATTACTACTCATCATAACTCACAAACACACACACTACACAGCCCATATATTGACATCACTACTCACTTACACATTATATATATACGTTTAATTTATTAAACTAATTTATTTATTTATTTATTTATACTTTAGTAGTTTAATGTATACTTCATCTATTTAGTTATATTATTATTAGACACATCACACACACACACAATACCTAAACTAATAATATATATAAATAATGATATGTCTTGTTGGCCATGAAAAAGATAAAACCAACAAGAGAAGTAGGGCGTCTTCTGGGGATTTTTAACAAAAAGAAGGGTCCTTCCTTGAGGATTTTACCAAAGAGGAGGGTATTCGAGGGATTCTAAAACAACGAAGAGAAAAGTTTTTTCTTCGTGTATATTATTATATATTATTATATATATATATATAATATATATATATATATATATAATATATATATATATATATATATATATTATATATATATATATATATATAATATATCAGGGCCGGCGGCTTTAGGGGAAGCACGAGGAAGCGGGCCTCCCTCTTAAAAAATTAAAAGCACTAATGTCATAAATAATTCATTTACACTATTTTTACTATTTACTATGTTGCACATGTTATACAATAACGCTAACTTTAAATAATGATTATTCATACTCTTGCGAACATTATTTTTTCATAAGGTATCATTGACGTGGAGGAATTTTTGATTTGTGCCTCCAAGAAAGCATAATTAATCATGCTTTCAAAACACTGGTTGTCATGGCAACGTTAAAGAAACCTTATTCTTATTTTTGTCTATTTTGAGGATTTTTTCCACAAAGCCTCCTCTCGAAATTTGATCCAATTTTTTTAAAAAATTAAATAAAAAAAATTTATTTAATATATATATATATATATATATATATATATATAATATTTAAATATATATATATAATATATATATTATATATATATATAATATAATACATATACTTGAGAGAGAGAGAGAGAGAGAGAGAGAGAGAGAGAGAGAGAGGAGAGAGAGAGAGAGAGAAGGAGAGAGAGAGAAGAAAAATTATAAATTTTTCCTTTATTTTTGTTCATAATTATGGTTGTACATTTTTATCCTTTTATACAACAACATTTTCTTTGTAAACTTAGCAATTTTCCAATTTGGAGAAGGAGGACAAAATAAACCTTTAATTTTCGAATAATATAATAGAACACGATATATATTTACCCTATTTCCTAGTTCATACATTAAATTATAAATCAATTAAATCTTTAAAAAAAATGTTACAACCTTTATACAACAGCAAATCATAAACATTTTCGCTACGAAAATGCAGGACACGGAGCCTTGGAGGCAAAGTTTCTTCTTAAAAGACTTCCTCGGAGGCAAGGTGCTAAATTATATTTATCAAACTCAGCTAAGAAAATAAAAGAGCACAATATTGTTCAGCATCTATTTCATTAATTCATGTTATTTATTTTATTTAATTTATTTATTTAAATATAATTCAACAAAATAATTATTATAAAATATTGAGTTATCCATTCTACAGTTCTGCTTTAGCAATATAATTGGTTTTATGGTAATGTTAGTTTTCCTTTTCAAATTCAGGATATTAGAATTCAATATATTAATTATTTTTATCCGAAATGTGCATTAGGAACACAGTAAATGTTTAATTTAATTTTTTTTTCCCTTAAAAATAAAACTAGTGTTTTATTAGATTCCTAAATTAGGAAACAAAAACAACTTGTAAAAAAATTAAACTCACGAATATGTATTGTATACCGTCTTGAAATTTGCTCTCTGTATTTTTGGAGAGGTAAGGAGCCGTTACAATTTATATTGATTAAATATAGGGTTATTCAATGGCGATGATCCTTACACTTTTTTGTTTAAATTTTAACATATGCTTTCATTTATACAATGTAATGTATTCTTTCAGATGACCTATTTTCACAAAAAAATAAGAGAATTTTATCATAACTTTGCAAAATTTTAAGAAGATCGTTCGTTTTTATAATAATAACTCGTGCTAAGCACGAGTAGCAGGAGTGTAGGAGTCGCCTCTGAATATATATATATTATATAATATATATATTAAAATATTTATATAATATATATAATATTATATAATATGATAGTATATATATATATATTATATATATTATATAATTATAATATATGAAAGGGCCTCCCCATGTTTTCGGTTCACAAGGACCCGCCACTGATATATATATATATATATATTATATATATATCTTAATATTATAATATTATAATATATATATATATATATATATATATATATATATATATTCTTATAATATATATATATATATTAGAGGAGAGAGAGAGAGGAGAAGAGAGAGAGAGAGAGAGAGAGAGAGAGAGAGAGAGAGAGAGAGAGAGGTGTTTGATGTTCTGAATCAAATTTCTAAAGCATAAAATATTAATGCTAAGTGTTAGGTAAAATTTATATAATTTTTTATATGAATTTCTAATTTTAATATGGAATATAATTTTTGAATTATTTATATTTTATTACTTATATTCATTATCTAAGCAACAAAATTTGGAAGTGGAATAGGAAATATTTCGCTAAAAAAATATATTTAAGATAAATGTATAATAGTATATATAGAAATGAAGGTTCGATAGTATTGTATTAAGATATTAATTTTAAGAGTTTGTCGAATGAATGATAAAATAAAAATAAAATAATTATGAGTGAAGGTGAATCTGTTGTGGTAGCAAAGCTCCAACTTTAGACTTTGAAGTGGATAAGTGTCAGTAGTGGTTGCCTGGATGTAAAATATGATGTGATAATGTAACAGTATGAACAGTAGGCAACGAACGAATAGAACTGTACTGATGATTTATATTTACTTACTTTTTATTTCTATTTCCGTCAGACAAAATGAAGAGCCAGATCTTTCTAATGTGCGAAGTTTGCTCCAAGGAGTTTAACGAGATTTCAGGCATCCCTCTAGTTCTTGAGTGCGGACATTCATTTTGCGAACTATGCATTTATTGCATGATCTTCAGGAAAAATCCTTTGTGTCCAAAATGTCAAGTGGACGTTGATGAGCTACTTTCTTCACAATCTCTAAATACATTAGAATTAACATTAGCAACTAGAATAGTAGTTTGGTTACTGCCAATTAACTGCTCTCTAATGGAAGTTGTAAACGTATACAAATTGCAAAAATTAACCAGTTATTCTTCTGTTTTTCAAATGAAAATGAAGTTGAAAAGATTTATGGAATGTGAGATATGCACCCTCGAATATGATGAAACTTTAGCCATTCCTATTGTTCTGAAGTGTGGGCATTCGTTCTGCAAGAAATGCGTCACTAAAATCACTGAAGAAAGTCAATTATGTCCTAAGTGTGAAAGACGTTTTGATGGACTGGTCTCATCATTACCGGTAAATTACTCCTTACTAGAAGTTGCACTTGAATATAAGACTATACCAGAACTAAGCACAACTTTTCTTGAAGGTAGAGCAATCGCTTACATCTGAAATAGACGAAATCTTGGATTTTATATTTAAATATTCCAAACGTTTAGAAATTAATCAAGAAAATCTAAAAGAAATTGAAAGAATGAAGAAAGATCTAAATAATGCTAATAATGAAGATGATGAGAGAAAACTGCAAAAATTTATTGAAGATTTGGAAGAAGATAACAAAGAAATACAAAAGGTTTTGAGTAATGCCATGTCGGAGTCCAAAGTTTCTTCATATATTTCGCCACGTGATTTGAGCAAACCTCTGGAATTCTTTCAGATTGTAAGTTGTGATCTACCCACTACATATATACTATATATACTATATATATATATATAATATATTTATATTACGTATATATTATATATATTACTATATTATATTATTAATATATTAAATTATGTATTTTTTATATCTATTATATATATTAATATTAATATATATATATTAATATAAATATATATATATATATATATTATATATTTATATAGTATTTATATATATATATATATATATATATATTTATATATATATATTATATATATAATATATATATATATATATTATTATAATATCCTATATATATATATATTAATATATATATAATATTATATATATATATAAAAACTTAAGTTCCGATCAGTTTGCCACATACTTTCAAATTTTTAACTCAAAGTGTTCAATTAATTAATTCTCTTCAGACTTAGTGTTTAGATGCTGTTTCTTCTTTTTAGTCCTTACATTTAATATTACCCTCTTGCAATTTTTGGCGAAGAGATTTTCCTTTGTTTATTCTAGAACCGACAAAACTGGATGGGCTTAGACTGTAGCCTCGTGCTTTGGAATGAGTAATATAATCAAGCTAGAAGAATTCCTTTGAAAGTTCGAGAATTTAAGTATTCATTCCATTTTACTATAACTATCCATCACATCGGCTAAAAATTTACAATTCCTCGTTCATACATTTTATGCCAGCAAGAGTTGTTTATCAAGCCTCCGCCTGTTCACGTGATATTTTTCACTCATTTAATCACTGCTAAATTTATTTCCATATGGCAATGCCTTTTTATTCTGCTCAAGGACTCTTAGCTCTTCTGAACTCTTTAATGCGTATAAATCTTTTATCTAGGATTCGTTAGTTTCGTGTGTTGTTTGTGTTTTCAAACACGTTGCGTTCATGTTGCCAAATTATGACTCAAATTTTGAAGAATAATACCTTATAACGTTTTATAACCACATTACGAAGTTTAGTAACATAATTATAAGAATGACGTCACGTCAAGAATAATCTCTCAAAATCAGAAAACGATTATATAATTTTTTGACCTTAGAGAGAGTAGACTAGGTCTGGTATGCCTACCCCTTGCTTACAAACATGAAAGTTCACCATAACGTACTGACAATAGTGTATTGAACATAGTGTATTGACCACAGTTCTTATCTATGCATTGACTCTTAGAATACTTTTGTAATACAAAAATTGTTAGACAACGCACTCCATATTATGACGTCATTCACAACATTTTGAAAAATTACTAATACATAATTTCAATAAGTGTACCGGAACGCAATTACAATCTCATCTTTTCTCTCTCTCCAAATCTCTCTGAGCCAAAACTTAAAATATGAAATATTCACATACTCTATTAATAAAATCTGAAATTTTCTTATTTTGAAATACTCACTAAATTTAATTTAAAAACTTTCAAGAGTGCGTATCGAAATATATTTGCCTTCGAATTTCTAAATAAGCTTTTTCACATTTTTAATAAATGCCCTGTAACCATTTGACCTTCCTCTATAAGAGGTTGTAAAAAAAGAACATGCAGACACACACACACACACACACACACACTCACCTACATCTACACCTACACACACACACACACACACACACACACACACACATATATATATATATATATATATATATATATATATATAATATATATATATATATATATATATATATATATATATTTATATATATTTACATATAAATGTATATTTGTATAAATATATATATATATTGGTGAAGATGCACAATAACCAAGAAAAAAACTATAGACTTTTTAAAGAACTTTATTTATAAAAGTTTTCGTAAATTTTTTTTTTTTTTTTTTTTTACGGGAAAGCGGCGTTGTGGGTCTGTTTGGGGGTGATATATTCCCTACAAGGAACTTTTCTCGCTTCTTCTTTAGTCCATCGTTGGCGTAGTGTCAAACACATACGCGTTATCTGCTAGGGCCAGTCAATCCCCAGCAGAGTGAAATACTTAAGGGGTTATTTCTATCAATACCTATCACACTTGCGGGTGAGGTGTAGAGGAGAGCAGTTTATCTTCATCAATACATTATATTCCCCGGTTAATAAGGTATTTCACCTCTGTGCGGTGCTCTGTTTGACCCTACGCCAGAGTGTAGACGGGAAGGGCGCCGTTGTGGTTTCCTTTTGGTGGGTGATATATTCACTACAGGAACATTTCTCGCGCTTCTTCTTTTAGTCCATCTTGGCGTAGTGGTCAACACATACGCGTTCCATCTGCTAAGGGCCCAGGTTCAATCCCAGCAGAGTGAAATTACTTAAGGGTTTATTTTTATCAATACCTATCACACTGCGGTGAGTGTAGAAGGATGAGCAGTTATCTTATCAATCTCTCTCTTCTCCATGCTCTATTCTCACTCTATCATCCTCTTACTCACTCGCTCTCTCAGCTCGCCTGCGCTGCGCTGTCCCCAGGGTAGTATAAATATATATATAAGTACGCTATAATGATATTAGCCTATATAATAAAAAGTAAATATACGTTAGTAATAGCCGCGAAATACTATATATACCAATGACCCATAAAATATTAAAAAAAATATATATTAATAAATCTATAACGTATATAAAAGTAGATAGGGGAAGACATTACGGAGCAGAGAAGAAGACGAAGAAAACAACCGAAAAGGCGAGGAAGAGCAACACGGGGGGGGGACAAGGCCGGCCCAGCCGGCGGCCGGCACAGCGCGATCACTCGTGACTTGACACACACATGACACAAGCGTAATGAAAGCACAACACCGATAATACAGGTGCGAAGATTCAATATACTAACTCAGCATAACCTATTATCAATGAAGAAAAAAGTGTATTTTATTTTAAATTATGTTTTAGTGTTTATTATTATATGTAATATTTTATTGTTTTTAAAACATTTAAACTTTAATATACTTAGGTTAGGATTTGTTAATATCTTATTTGATTTATGTTTTATTCTTAATAATTATATTTATTTATATTTTTTTTTTCAGATACGTTAGTTAGTTATTTTTAATAAGTTTTAGTGATAGTGATATTATATTCAATGTATCCTTTCATGGAAGCCTTTTTTAAAAGCCCAACCTTGTTGATTTTTCGTTACGGCCGCCATTTTTGTTTTATAGTGCGTTTTGTTTAATCTTCGTCATAATTTTCAATCGTACGTTTTCTCGGGATGAATCGGCAAACTTCATCGTCCACGCCACCGTTCAGCGTTATTTTTAACAAGTTCCGCGAGTCCGTCGCATTTGACGTAGCATTAACGATACCAACGACGCTAATAGGAACCGTGCTAAGTAGACAATGGCATCCTATACTAGCCTAAGCGTCCTCTCTCTCGTACTCTTCTCTTCGCCTTCCTTCGTTAACTTATTTCATTATTTCTTATACCTCGAAATACAACTTCGCAATTCTAAAGGCTCTTTTCTACGTTACTCTCTTTACTCTTCTTACGAAATACTCACTTCGTATTTATTAAAACTATATTTAATATACTAAAATTATATTTTTAATTGATTCTCGAGAAACGCTCAACTATATTTTCATAAATATCATCTTCAACTATATATAATATATAATTATTAATATTATATCACGTAATATTTTCACCGTCCCTTTTGATTTTCATCGTTGCTTAAATCTTCCTTTACCAGCTCAAGACTTCTCACCGTCTTTAATATAGAGTTCTGAGTATCTCCCAAACGGTCATATCAAAATAGAACTCGAATACCTCTTATCACCAGGCATAACGCGGACCTTTTAACCATCAACCTCCAGCTCTACGACTTAGTAGAATATTTAAATATATTAAATATTCATGTTTTATAAAAATTGCCAAGTACCGCGGTTAAAAATATACTTCCAATAATAATTATAATAATATTATAATAATAATAATTATAATAATAATATAATATAATAATAATGAATTAATAAATAAATAATAATAATTAAATAATAATTATAATTATATTATATTTAAATATATTTATTATTAAGATCTATATTATGCAACATTAATTTCACTCCTATTTTTAATTAGATAATTTATTATAATGCGAGAAGATTCAATTGAACCGCGACCGAGATTAAAACCTTAAAATATATAAAAACATCCACACGATAATATATATATATATACCTATATATAATATATATATATAAATATTATATATATACTATATATATATATTATATACCCCAGCCCCCGCCCCCGAAAACGAACACTTAATTATATATATATATAATATAATATATATGAGAGAGAGACGAAAGAGGAGAGAGAGACGAGATGAGAGAGAGAGAAGGAGATGAAGACGAGAGAGAGAGAGAGCAGTAGGCAAGTAGAATCAAGCACTAAGATCCACGCGGTCAATATATATGCCACGTGGACAGATGGTGGTAATATATATATATATATATAATATATATATATATATATATATATATATATATATATATATATATATATATATATATATATATATATATATATATATATATATTATATTATATATATTTCTTTGAATTTTAATTATTTAATTATTTTATTTGAATTACTTTTATTTTTTTATTTTTATTATTTTTATTTTATTTTCTGTTATAAGGTCTCTCGTATTGAGAATCGCCACCGTAAAAGCACGTGGAAGACCGTGCTATTACTGTTTATGGGGTTTAACATACAAAGGTTAATTGGTATTATTTGAATTATTTTATTCATTTTATTTTATTTATTTATATTTTTAATTATTATTATTGGTAACGTAGTTATTTTTATTTTATTTTTGGTATTAGGTTTCGTCCAGCGAGCTAACACGTGGCTTTTACGATCCAAACATGCGCATCTACAAAGCGAGCGAGCGAGCGAGCGAGAAGAGAGAGAGAGAGCAGAGAGAGAGAGAGATGAGAGAAAGAGAGATGAAGAGAGAGAGAGAGAGAGAGAGAGAGAGAGAGAGAGAGAGAGAGAGAGAGAGAAGAGAGAGAAGAGAGAGAGAGAGAGAGAGAGATATATATATATATATATATATATAATATATATATATATATATATATTATATATATATATATATATATATATATATATATATATATATATTAACCTTGTTTGACCATGATATTTCGGCTTGACCTTGCCGGATACCCTATACCCAGCCTACACCTAGCCTAAACCTGCACCTAACCTGACCTAACCTAACCCTAACCTAACCCTAACCTAAACCTAGCCTAACTAGCGGACCACCTACACCTAGCCTACACCTATCCTACACCTGCACCTAGCCTCCACCCGCCTTGAGCTCATCCAGGTAACTGATGCCTAGCCTTTGGTAGGTATCTGTGCTAACATGAGGTCATGTAGGTATCTGACCTGTATGGATCTATCCTAACTTATTTCCATCCGTGGACCACACACAACACACAACACACAACACACACACACACACACCACACCACACACACACACACAACACACACACACACACACACCCACACACACACCACACACTTATTATTTATACACACACACACACACTTATACACACACACACACACACACACACACACACACACAACACACACACACCATTCACTATGACACTTATACACACATCCACTTTATACACACATTCACTATGCCCTTATACACAAACATTCCACTTGACACTTGCTTTTAACCTATATCACTTTCATTTTACACATTATACACAAGCGGTCACAAACACCACACACACACACACACACATACACACACCCACTTACACTGATACACACATCACTATGACACTTAACACTCACCATAGACACTACACTTACATTTGACTTAAAACACGATATAAACACAACGACCAACCTTTGGTCTCCATGGGTCATTTTAGCCATCTCTTAATTTTAGGCACTTAAATCATTTTTATTAAAAACATTTTTCGCGAACCTAAAACTGTAACTCATTACAGACATCTTTTATATTTTACTTAGTACTTTTAATTTATAAATTCTTAAAAATTGCATGTAAAATTTACTACAATTGTACGAAATGTTATTAAAAACATATACTTTACAGACCTTAAAGCAGTAAATCAGTAAATCACTAGAGGTGTTGTTACCTAACACCTAGGGGGGATAAGTATGCTTTTGTTTTATTTTACTGCTATTACTTCATGTTTTACTGCTTAACTCATGTTTTTACTGCTTAACTTATATGTTTTACTGGCTTTAACTCACATATTTATTAACATTACATACCTTAAAGCAGTAAATCAGTAAATCAAAGAGGTGTTACCTAACACCTAAGGGATTAGTATGCTGTTGTTTTACTGCTTTACTGCTTTAACTTTCTGCTTTACTGCTTTAACTTCTGCTTTTTATGCTTTAACTTTCTGCTTCTACCGCTTTAACTTCATATTACATTACATACCTTAAAGCAGTAATCAGAAATCATAGGAGGTTTACCTAACAACTAGGGGCGATTAGTTGCTTATTGTTTTACGTTATTACTGCTTTAACTTCATGTTTTACTGCTTTAAACTATGTTTTACTGCTTTAACTTATATGTTACTGTTTTTACTCATATATTTATTAACATTTCTATTTTCATTTTGGTTTGAATAATTTTTTATTTATTTTTTATTTTTATATTATTTTTATATTTTATTATTTTTAAATATTTTCAATCTACACACAGTGAGATTTAGTTGGCGTCTATTGGTATTATAATTTAGACTACACATTCACTATGTCACTTACATTACCCATAGACACTTACATTTACACTTATACACATGCGGCCACACACACACACACACATTCACTATGGACACTTACATTTACCCATAGACACTTTCATTTACACTCACACACAGTCACACACAGATTTACTTACACCTCTTCACCACAGATTTACTTACACACGCAGATTTAAACCTACACTCACACAACCCAGATTTACTACACACCAATTTACTTACATACACACCACACACACAAACACCACACACACACACCACTCACGGCCCAACACAACGCACACTCACTACACATATAACGTATAATTTATTAAAACATTTATGTTTTAATTAACGTACAATTATATTACTCATTCAAATATAACTAAAATTATTTCAAAGTTTCTTAAAAACTTCTATAATAAATCAATCATTACCTTTGAACAAAGAATTTATATTAACTGGGGGGTTAAATACTTTTTTTTTTTGGTTTTATAAATTTTATACTATAGTTTAAAATACTTTTTACTAAAATTTTATGAAATTTATAAAAACATATATTTTACGTACCTTAAAGCAATAAATCAGTTAAATCAGTAAGGTTTCAGCCCCTAAGCACCCCTCTACACCAAGCTATTCCACGTTTTGTTCTATTGACTTATTGCTTTACATCATCTTTAGCCATGTAATAAGTATAAAAAGAACAAAATAAGTTCTTCTTTGCTAACATAACATGTATTTTATTAAAATCTTTCTAAGTTCTTATTTAAAAATAACAATTCTTATTTACAGATAACAATTTTATATTATTCTCTCGATGTTAACTAAAAATATTTCAAAGTTTTTGAAATAATTCGGATTCTTATTATTATTTTTATTATCTATGTACATTGACAATCCATCACGAGAAAAAACAACAACCCGCACTCCTTACAGATACGAAAATACCTCTTCTCTGTAAAATGTGGTAGGATAATCCTTTTTGTATCCCGGGGCGATTTAAGCCTAATTCCAGGTCAAAATATATTTCAAACTGACCTTTTTCTGTAAAATGTGGTGCAATAACTACGTTAGGCCTAAATTTAGGCCTAAATTTAGGATAAGCCTTTTTGTGCGGGCTAATTTAATCCTAATACCAGGTCAAAAGTAATTCAGATAGACAAGAATCATTGTATATTATTCATTTTTATAAATATATTTTCAAAACTGGGAAACATGCTGGATCGGTAAGATCCTTTAAGCATGTAAGAAGGAAATGTTTCCTTACTTGTGATTGGTCGGAGTAGTTTTCCCTAGTTCATAAGCTAACCACCGGGCTCAGCATGAGCCCACCCGCAAGTCAGCCAACCCCGCACCCGCTGGTGCGTCCCGCCGCGTCCCCGCCCGCCGCGTGCGCCCGCAGGCGCAATATTTCCGCGTATCCCCCCCGCCGCGTGCGCCCGCAGGCGCAATATTTCCGCGTTCCCGCCCGCCTGAACCGGTGGTTCGAATCCGCAGCCCGAAATAAAAGGTATCTTCATAGCCCGAACGTGAATGTGAGCGTATGTCAACCGGAGTAACCCGGGTTTCCGGTCCTTTAAGTACTAATTACCAGAGAACTCCCCATCCCTATTGGTAACGTGAACCTCTGTATGTTAAGGTTTCATTCCTTCATCATACAATAACACCTGAAGTACATGCGCTTAATACACTGCGCTATGAGGACACCTACAGTTTTTTATCTTTATTACCATATACATTACACATTCTATGACTTTACAGTCATGTTACGTTTTAAATTAATAAATGGCAACCCAAATAAAAATGGTAATGAAAGAGTAATACAAATAAATATTTTATTTTAGTAAAATATACATATATTATAAAACAAATAAAGGTATCAAAGATGACGCCATCAAAGATGAGTCATCAAAGATGAACCACCAAAGCTGAGGTACCAAAGCTAAGTTATTAAAGTTAAGGAATCAAAGCTGAGGCAACAAAAGCTGAGGCATCAAAGTTGAAGCATCAAAAGCTGGGCTATCAAAGTTGAGGCATCAAAGTTGAGGCATCAAAGTTGAGGCATCAAAAAGCTGAGGTATCAAAGTTGAGGCATCAAAATATCGAGTGGGTGGGTGCGTAAGTGTAAGTGTATGTGTGTGTGGTGTGTGTGTGTGTATGTGTGTGTATGTGTGTGTGTGTGTGTGTTCTAAATAATAATAACAATAGGCATGAAGTAAATAACACTAAGTATCAATAAATAAAATAAAAATAATGTTTTAATAAATTATACGTTATATGTGTAAGTGAGTGTGCATGTGGGTGTGGTGTGTGTGTGTGTGTGTGTGTATGTGTGCATGTGTGTGTGTATGTGTGTTCTAAATAATAAGCGCCTGTGGCGCACGCGGGCGCACGCGGCGGCGGAAATATTGCGCCTGCGGGCGACCGGGCGGGCGCGCCGGAATATTGCGCCTGCGGCGCGCACCGCGGCGGGCTGGGGACGCGGCGGGACGCACCAACGGGTGCGGGGTTGGCTGCCTTTGCGGGTGGGGCTCATGTGAGCCCGGTGGTTAGCTTATTAACTAGGGGAAAACTACTCCGACCAATCACAAGTAAGCGAAAACATTTTCCATTCCTTACATGCTTTAAAGGATCTTACCGATTCCAGCATGTTTTCAGTTTAAATTATATTATAAAAATAATATAACCAAGTAAAAAGCTAACTCTGTATTTACCTTTTGACCTGGTATTAGGATTAAATTAGACCGTCGACAAAAAGGCTTATCCTAGATTTAGGCCTAAATTTAGGCCTAACGTAGTTATTGCACCACATTTTAAAGAAAAAGGTCAGTTTGAAATATATTTTGACCTGGAATTAGGCTTAAATCGCCCGATACAAAAAGGATTATCCTAACAAACACATTTTACAGAGGAGAGGTCAGTTTCGTATTCTTAAGGAGCCGAGGGTTGTTGTGTTTCCGTGATGGAATTGTCAATGTACATAGATAATTAATTAATAATAAAGAAAAACCGAATTATTTAAAAAACTTTGAAATATTTTTAGTTTAACATCGACGTGAATAATATATAAATGTAAGTGAATAATTGTTATTTTTAAATAAAAACTTAGAAAGATTTTAATAAAATACATGTTATGTTAGCAGAGAAGAACTTATTTTGTTATTTTATACTTATTACATGGCTAAAGATGATGTAAAGCAGTAAGGTCAATAGAATCAAAACGTGGCTAGCTTGGTGTAGAGGGGGTGCTGGGGTGACCTTACTGATTTACTGCATTTATTTGCTTTTAAGGTACGTAAAATATATGTTTTTAATAAAATTTCATAAAATTTTAGTAAAAGTTATTTTAAAACTTGATAGTTATAAAATTTATAAACAAAAAGTATTAACAGTTAATAATAAATTCTTTGTTCAAAGGTAATGATTGATTTATTATAGAAGTTTTAAGAAACTTTGAAATAATTTTAGTTATATTTGAATGAGTAATATAAATGTACGTGTTTAATTAAAACATAAAATGTTTTAATAAATTATACGTTATATGTGTAAGTGAGTGTGCGTGTGTGTGTGGGTTGTGTGTGTGTGTGTGTGTGTGTGTGTGTGTGTGTGTGTGTGTGTGTGTAAATCTGTGTGTGTAAGTAAATCTGGATGTGTGAGTGTAGGTAAATCTGCGTGTGTAAGTAAATCTGTGTGAGAGTGTAAGTAAATCTGTGTGACTGTGTGTGAGTGTAAATTTAAGTGTCTATGGGTAAATGTAAGTGTCATAGTGAATGTGTGTGTGGCCGCATGTGTATAAGTGTAAATGTAAGTGTCTATGGGTAAATGTAAGTGACATAGTGAATGTGTGTTCTAAATAATAATAACAATAGGCATGAAGTAAATAACACTAAGTATAATAATAAAAATAAAATAATAAAATAATAAAAATAATAAAAATAATAATAAAATAATAAAATAAATAAAAAGTATTAAAACAAAATAAAAAACATAATGTTAATAAATATATGAGTTAAAACAGTAAAACATATGAGTTAAAGCAGTAAAACATGAGTTAAAGCAGTAAAACATGAGTTAAAGCAGTAAAACAGTAAAACAAAAGCATACTAATCCCCCCTAGGTGTTAGGTAACACCTCTATTGATTTACTGATTTACTGCTTTAAGGTATGTAATGTATATGAGTTAAAGCAGTAAAGCAGAAAGTTAAAGCAGTAAAGCAGAAAGTTAAAGCAGTAAAGCAGAAAGTTAAAGCAGTAAAGCAGTAAAACAAACGCATACTAATCCCTTAGGTGTTAGGAAACACCTCTATTGATTTACTGATTTACTGCTTTAAGGTATGTAATGTTAATAAATATGTGAGTTAAAGCAGTAAAACATATAAGTTAAAGCAGTAAAACATGAGTTAAAGCAGTAAAACATGAGTTAAAGCAGTAAAACAGTAAAACAAAAGCATACTAATCCCCCCCTAGGTGTTAGGTAACACCTCTATTGATTTACTGATTTACTGCTTTAATTAAGGTCTGTAAAGTATATGTTTTTAATAAATTCGTACAATATGTAGTAAATTCTTTACATGCAATTTTTTAAAAATTTATAAATTAAAGTACTAAGTAAAATATAAAAGATGTCTGTAATGAGTTACAGTTTTAGGTTCGCGAAAATGTTTTTAATAAAAATGTTTAAGTGCCTAAAATTAGGATGGGCTAAATTGACCCATGGAAGACAAAAGGGTTGGTGTGTGTTTATACGTGTGTATAAGTGCAAATGTAAGTGTTAAGTGTCTATGGATGAGTGTAAGTGTCATAGTGAATGTGTGTATAAGTGAAGTGTTGGTGTGTGTATGTGTGTGTGTGTGTGTGTGGTGTTTGTGACGCTGTGTATTAGTGTAAATGTAAGTGTCTATGGGTTAATGTAAGTGTCATAGTGAATGTGTGTATAAGGGCATAGTGAATGTGAGATTAAGTGAATGTGTGTATAAGTGTCATGGTGTGTGTGTGTGTTTGTGCTTGTGTGTGTGTGTGTTGTGTTGT
>JABUQX010066434.1:12500-20000 GCA_015478945.1 Trachelipus rathkii
AACAAGAAATCAGAAAAAGATCCACTGGTTTTGTGGCGTAATAATTGTAAAAAAGTTTTCCACATCTTTCAAGAAGTCGCCAGGAAAAAAAATCTTAGCAAGCCCTTTAACAAGTGTGGCTAGTGAGCGTCTTTCAGTGGTGCAGATCTCATTTACGACGAAAAGAGAAGCAAACTCTCCTCTGAAAGGGCTCTGAAGCTTTTGTTATTGAAACATAATTTGGATTATTAATTTAAAGCATTAATATATATAACCTTTTCCAAATGGATGGAGGCTTGGGAAAGAGGTTGGTGGGGTGCAAAAGAGTTGGGTCCAAGCGTCCTGCACTCTGGTAATACGGGTATATATATATATATATATATATATATATATATATATATATATATATATATATATATATATATATATATATATATATATATATATATATACACGTATATATATCTATATATATATATAACATATACTCTTATATATATATATTATATCTTCTTCTATATATATATATATATATATATATATATATATATACCTATATATATATATATACACATATACATATGTATTTAAATATAGGCATCCGAAGATACATAATATAATTTTTGTAAATAAAAGCATATATATGTATATACTGTATATATATATATATTTGTGTGTGTGTGTGAAGTACCTGCTATGGCTAAAACTCTAAAAACCTAACTATCCGCTATCCGCATCTGCAATCCGCGGATGGTGATTTTAACTTTACTATCCGCATCCGCATCCGCACATCATGCGGATAGTGAAAAATCACTATCCGCTACACTAATATATATATATATATATATATATATATATATATATATCTATAATGTATATGTATGTATGTATATGTATATATATGTAACATATATATAATACAATATATATATATATAATTTATAACCTTATGTAATAACTCAAATCTTTATAACTAATAATATATGAATGTATATATATAATAATATATATATATATAATAACTCTATAATAATAATATAATAATAATAATATATATGAATAAATATATATATGTATGTATAATATATAATATATATATATATATATGTATATAACAATAATACGGCGCTATGTATAATAATATATATATATACTGCTATATCTGCTCATATATATAACAGCAATAATAGTATATCACTCATATATATTACCCATACCTTAACAGCTGTTTGCCATAGTATAGCATATATAGCATAGCCTTAATAATAATAATAATACATATGTAGCCAGCCAGTATGTATCTTTGCTAATATATGTAATAGCCAATAATATATAACGTTTCTTTCTTAATAATAATAATATATAATATATATATATACTACTAATATATATGAAATATATGTATATATGTAATATAACATATGTAACTAGCCAATAGTAGTATATGTATAACTTAATATGCTGCTCATGTGCTCATATGTATATCTTTGCGCCAACTGCATATATAACAGCACTGCTCTTTGCTCTGCTATCTGCTGTATGTATGCATATATATATATATATATGGTTGAAAAAAAACGGTTTTTTAAAAAAAAAAACATTGTTTTTTTAAATAAACCAAATAAACCAATGTTTTTTTTTGTTTTTTTGGTTTTTTATGCTGACACGTTAATGGTTTTTATGTACTTTTGATGGTTTAATAGATTTTAAAGGCAAAAATCACAACTGGAAACTGTTATACACATGTGCTAACACATATTTTAAAATTCATTAATAAATTTCTTTAGATTCTTAAATTTCAAATTTTCTTGATAACTGTAAACTGGTATAAAATTATTATTTTCTGAGTTTTACATAAACTTATAAAGTAAAAAATAAGAGGGTAAATTATAATATATAAACTCTATCTGAAAAAAAGGTTATACTTTTATTATTTTACCAAAAAAAAAAAAAAAAAACGCATTAAAAAAAGTTTATTCAAATTAAACCAATAATGATATACAAATGAATTCTTATTTACCTTTATATTTGAATACAGATATATGTGTATATACATATATATGTATATATATATGTATAGCATATATATATATATGTATAATAATAACTTAAATGTATATATGTACCATATATATATATAATATATATATATATATAACATATGTATAACATATAATAATAATATATATAATTTATATATATATATAACCAACAATATAATAATAATAATAACATAATATAATATGTATATATATATATATATATAATATATATACTAACTAATAATATATATATGCTCTTTCAACGCTAACTATAATATATATGTAATAATCATTGTGTTTTAAGATTACCAGGGGACTGGAGCGGACTGAGGAGAGGAGAGGAGAGAGAGAGAGAGAGAGAGAGAGGAGAGAGAGATAGATAGAGAGAGAGAGAGAGAGAGAGAGAGAGAGAGAGAGGGAGGGAGAGAATCATTAAAGTCGAAACTGAAATTATCATTAAAAATTTTATACAAAAAAAAAAATAATTTCCTTGCTTTAGCTGTTCCCAACCTATTTCTATTGTTGCTGTGCACAAGTCCAAAATTAAGTTGAAATACCCTTTCAACATTAGCATTTGATGAGGTTGCTGACAATACGCTTACTATTTTTATATATAACCTTCTCTCACTCAATTTTCTTTGAGAGAGATCTGTACCAAGACAAAAGGAGTCACTATGACAACGGGAAAATAAATGAAACGAGTAACTTTATGAAATGGAGAGGGCGTAGCACAAATTAAACAAATGGGCATCAATTCAGGATATTCATTTTCCATAAATTCCATTGCTTTTGAATACTCATTCTCTGGAAGTACTGCGGTCTGATATCTTGGATTAAAAATATACACCAATAAGTGAGCTTCTGTTGTTACTGCCTGATGATACCTCCCTTTTACTTTTGCTAAATCTTTTTCTGTTGAGTGGTGGATGTAAGCTGTTCCAAGCTCCATCGTTCTTCTTTTTCCAAATATAGGCGCATCTCTGAAGTTACAGTCATTCACTTCTAACTTGGTTAATGCACAATGGCCCACACACCTCCACACATGAGGTTTGTATAAACTTTTTACAAATGGGGCATCAATGGGTGAAAATAAGATTCCCAGAGCTCAAAACAAGAATCATGTTTTAAACATGTTAAATTACAATATGTATATATATGTATACTTTATAATATATATATATATAACTTTCATATATTATATATGTAATATGTATATATATATAAATAATAACAATATGTATATATATATATATATATATATATTGCCATAATATATATATATGTAATATATATACTGTATATTATATATATATAATATATATATATATATATACTAATATAACTAACCTTATATATATATCAACTCTTCTCATATAACTAATAATATATATACATATAATATATATATATATATATAATAATAATATATAATATAATATATATATGTATATATATAATAATAATATGTCATCATATATGTTTATAACTGTCATAATATATTATCATGCTAATAATAACATATAATATATATATATATATATATAATATATATAATAATATGTATATATATATATGTGATAATAATATGTAATATATGTATATATGTATAACATATATATATCATAATATAAATAATAACTAATATGTGCTGTATATATAAATATATAATATATATAATTTATATATATATGTATATGTATATATATAATCTAATAATATAATATAATATATATATATATATATTAATGTATATATATATCTATATATAATACATATATAATAATATACTACTCATATAATATCAATATATAGTTATTTATGCTTATTATTTATATGTTATACATATATATATTTATATATATATATATATATATAACTATAACCTATATAAATATAATATATATATATATATATATATATATATATATATATATATATATATATATATATATATATCTTCTATTTATATATATTACTCAAATAATTCTGCAAATAATATAGGAAATCGGCGGGAATTTTCCTTTTGCCTGGTTATATTTCGTTTGAAAAGAATTGAGAAAGCCATATCCAGCTTATGCTAAAAGAGAAAACCATTAATAAATATATTTTTAAATATTTTATGCATGGTTTTTTATTTTAAATAAATTAATTTTATAAACATGCAGGATTAAACCAATGGTTTAAACCAAATGGTTTAAATCATCCCACCATATATATATATATATATATATATTTATATATATATATATATATATATATATATATATATATATATATACTCATATATATATATATATATATATATATATATTTTATATCTTTCATATATATATATATACATATATATATACTCATATATATATATATATATATATATATATACTATACTCTTATATATATATATATATATATATATATATATATATATATATATATATATATATATATATATATATATATATATAAATATATATATAATATATATATGTATATATTATAACATATATATATCTCTTATATATGTATATAAATATACATATATATATATATATATATATAATAATAACATATAATATAATAATATATATATATATATGAAATATGTATATATAGCAACTATATATATATAGCATAACTCTGCTGCTGCTGTACGCCGCAGCAACAATACCACCATGTAGCCAGCAGCAGCAGCCGCTGCTGCCTTATATATGCTGTATATATATATATATGCATATATATATGCTACCAGTAGTACACATCAGTGGCGTAGTTAAGGGATAGGCTGGGTAGGCATTGCCTATCTTATTTTTAAGAACAAATTAATAATTAAGAAAAACAAATAAAAAAATATAAAATATGTTAATATAATAATAAGAAACCATAAGAAAATTAATCTACAAAATCTTAAAGAAATATAAAACCAAAAATGAGGTATTTATGTTTTGCCTCTCTATCCACTGCTTAACTTTCCTACGCACATCGGCGTAGCTCAAATAAAATATATCCCTATAGTTCCAATGCTATAAAGGGAGGCTCGCTGCCTCTCGCTCGTCGTACTCTCCGATGTTGCCATAAATAGTTTTTTTTTTTAAATTTTCTTTGGAAACCATGTTTCACTTGAAATTTTAATTATTAATTATTTAATTATTTTTGAGTTATTAATATTAGATGGAAATGGAAGTTAGTGTTGATTATTTCCTAAAAACAAACTTTAGAAATACAATATTGATCAGGCTTTAGGTGAATCTCATAAAACGCTTATTAAAAAACATAACGAAGAAGTTGACGAAAATCGCCAGATTATGAGAAGGCTAATAGGACTCTGTGAATTTTCTTGGTGAGCAAGGATATAAAATGGAATATATATATATACTTTATAATATATATATATATATATTATATATAATATATATATATATATATATATATATATATATATATATATATATATATATATATATATATATATATATAACTTAATAATAATAATATATGTATGTATATATATATGTATATATAATATATATATTATATATATATATCATAACATATATATATATATATATATATATATATATATAACCAATAATAACAATATGTTATAATATATACTATATACTCATATGCTCTTTTTAATCTATATATATATATATATATATATATAACATACATATATATATAACAACATATATATATATATATATATATATAAATATATATAATATAATAATAATAATAACCAATATGTATATTTTGTACAATAATAATAATATTAATATATGTATAATATATAACAGTTATATATAATATATATATATAATATATATATATATATATATGTATATATATGTATACGCCCTTACCGTAATAAAAGAGCATTAGATAAGTATTGGGCTTTGTAATAATAATATATATATATATATATGTATATATATGTAATATATATATGTATATATATGTATATGTATATGTAATAATAGCATATGTATAAATATAGCATATATGTTATATATTAGCTAATAATAACATGCATGTACACCTGCTAGCTGCTATTGTATGCATAGCAATATATGTAACCTTAATATAATAATAATATGCATATGTATATGTATATATACTATATAGCATAACATAATATAATAACCTTAAATAAATGAAACCCAGCCAACTTAGCCAATATGTATATGTTATATAATAATATAATATATATATATAAAATAAAATGAATATATGTATATGTAACTAGCTAATATATATATGCTCTATACTGCTCTGTATATATATTAATATATATATGTATGATTTGTTTATGTATATGTATATATATGTACCAACCAATACAATATGTATATATATGTAGTAATATATATATAATATGTATATATCTTTATGTATATATATCTAATAATAATATATTTATCTTTAATAATATAATAACTTAATATAATAATATATATATATATCTTAACAATATATAATAATAATATGTATATGTAGCTATGTATACTTAATAACAATATGTAATGGCAATAATATATGCTATCTTAATGTAATAACCAATAATAATATATGTATAATATATCTATATACTGCTATATATTATATATATATATATATATATTATATATATGCTATATATATATATACTATATACTCATATATATATATTAATGATGCATAAGATGTCAAATTTTAATATCCGCGGATGCGGATATTTATTTCACATCCGTGATAAGGATAAAGGATGTGAAGATATTTAATGCTGAACATCCACGAAGATATGGATGAGGATGTTCCCGCTGACTATATAAGCTATGGGCTCATATACGGTATATATATATATATATATATATATATATATATATATATATATATATATATATATATATATATATATATATATATATATATATATATATATATCTTTCTTTATATATATATTCTATACTTATATATATATATATATATATATAAGTGTGAATGTGTTGTGTTGCATTTGAAAATGAAGAGTGAACTTCTGTGACACATTGATAACAACCCATAAAACTTAAAATATTATATATATATATATATATATACATATATATATATATAATATATATATATATATATATATATATATATATATATATATATATATATATATATATATCTTTGCTGCTGCTGAACCCAATAATATATGCCTTAACTGCTAACTGCTGTAATAATATAAAAGAGTATGAAGTATATATATATACCTTAATATAACCATTTATATATATCTATAGCAACCTAAATATATATGGCATATATGCCTTAACAGCCAATAGTATATATATATATATTTTTATATATATATATATATATATATATATATATATATATATATATGTATATATATATATATATATATATATATCGAGGCTTGAGTTTGAAGTACGTAAAGGGCACAGGCAACTTTTGGTAAATACTTGTATTTGTGAATCTGATATCCTAAAAG
>JABUQX010066434.1:22500-35000 GCA_015478945.1 Trachelipus rathkii
AGTAGATCAAATATCACGCTGATTAAACTATACCACCAGGCGTAAACTTTCTTCCAGCTTCTCTACTAAGGATCCCCTTTCAGTTAATCATCATGTCGTGTACCAATTTGCATGTCCCGAGTCTGACTGTACGTCGACGTATATTGGTTACACGACTAATAGATTAACAGATAGGGCATACCAGCACCGCTTTAAACCCAGTAAAATATACGAACATTTGTTCACTGAGCACAACAATACAACTGTACCTGATATTTCAAAATCATTTAAATTTTACCTCCTCATGAGAAGCGCAACAATTGAAAATAGCTGAGGATTATTATATAAAACATCTAAAACCAGACATTAACGTAAAGTTCAAACGTATTGTCAGTTTAAATTAAATGTAATTTGAAATGCTAAAATCTAAAATCTAAAATCTAATTTGTAATTTAAAATTTTTAAATTTAAGTTAAATAATTTATTCTATTGTAAGAATCAAAACTCTTAAGATGTCCGAGGTTTACGGATGAAACCGGTCAGGATCTAATAAATATAAATATGCCTCTTACTTTCTTTGCAAATTATTCTCTAGATTAATATTAAAGAAATTAAATGAATATCAGAAGAAAATATTTAGGGAATTGGAAGCTAAAAGTAAAACTTATATTAAAACAAAAGCTGATGTAGAATTTCTATATTATGTATTATTATTATTATTATTATTATTATTATTATTATTATTATTATTATTATTTATTATTATTTTATTATTATTGTCAATAATGTCGTGTCTGTGTGTGTATTATTACATTATAATTAGTATTAGTATTAGCATTAGTATTATTATTGTAATTATAATTATTATTATTATTAATAATAATATTATTATTATTATTATTATTATTATTATTATTATTATTATTATTATTATTATTATTATTATTAATATTATTATTATTATTATTATTATTAGTATTAGTAGAAAACTATTCATTATTATTATTATTATTAGTATTGACTATATTATTATGCTTTATCTTATATTTCCTAAAATTCACACTAATAGCTTAACTATTCTCTCACTATTCACTATATATTAACTTTAATATTTTTAACCATTATTTTTCATTATTTTTTAATATTATCACTATCACCATTAGTATAATTATTCAAAGAGGCTTATCATTATTATCGTATCTTTAAACATGTTATCACCCTATCACTGTTAACATTATCATTATTTATCATTATTAATACTATTATTAGTCATCATATATAAATATTATTACTATTGACATTCTTAATACCATATCCGGCATGACTGATTGGTGGCGTTAGCTGCATAACGCATTTTTTATACCTCCACAACACCTTGAACCAAGTTTTAAAAAATTTCATATACTGTATATATATAATATAATAATATATATATCTATATATAACATATACTATATATATATCATATATATAATATTATATATATGTAATATGTATGTAACTATATCTATAATCATTACATATATATAAATAACATATCATATATGTATGTAATAATATTTATAATATGCTATTATAATATGTATGAAATAATATATATATTATATATGTATATATAATAATATTATATATATCTATTTATATATATATATATATAATAATAATAATATGTAATAATAATATATTAATATATAATAATATATCATATCTAATAATATATATATGTGTGATCTAATATGTATGTATATCATATATATAATATATAATATATAGTATATATATAATATATATCAATATATATATATATATATATATATATATATATATATATATATATATATATATATATATATATATATAAATATATATATATATATATATATATATATATATATATATATATATATATATATATATATATATATATATATATATATATATATATATATATCTTTACTGCTACTATATTTATATATATATGCCCATATATATATGGAGTTTTTCCTCTACACGATTGGTCAGTAGACTTGGAAAAAATCAAGATTCTGATAGGAAGACATCACTGGTGTAGGAGGTGGAAGAAGTCAGAGGACTCCGTGAACAATTAGTGATAAATTGGGAGAAATTTTTAATTCCCTAAGGGGTAAATCGAATTATACCAGTTTAAAAAGTATCTTCCAAAAATTATCTTTCGATCAATCGGAGTGATTAATAGCACACATGCTGGACCTTTTAATTATTTTAAATAGGCTCCATACGATTCTAATGGACGGAAAGTAAGTTTTTAATATAACCTTATATATGCTATATATATATATATATATATATACTTTCTGAACTTATATACTATATATGCTCATATATATATATATATATATATATACTATATATATATATATAACTATATCATATATAACCCATATATGCTGCACGCTGCTCAGTAAATGTATAGCCCAATAATAGCAATAACCTTATGCATATATATAATATATATATATGTATGAATATATAATATATAATATCTATATATATATGTATATAATAATAATATTAATATATATATATATATATTATATATTTTATAATATCTAGTTTATATATATATAATAATAATAATAATAATAATATAATATATATATATAATAATATATATATATGTATATATATATATAATAATATATATATATATATATATAGCTAACTGTATAATATGTATGTATATATATATAATATATATATAATATAACATATCATATATCTTCTTGTAATGTATATGCTCATACTTATATATATATAAATATATATCTCTATATATATTATATATGTAACATAATAATAACATATATATATGCATATGTAGCATAATATATGTATATATATCTTATATATACTATATGTATATATATATGCATAATATATGCTATGTATATATATATAATATTATATGCTGTATATAATAATAATATATTATTATAATAATATATAACAATAATATATAATATATATATATATATGTATATATATATATATAAGAATATAACTCTAACAACTCATCATATTAATAATAATATATAATATATCATATATATATACTCATATACTATATAATATATAATAATATATAACCTCACAGCGTATATATACTATCTTAACTATGCTTATATGTATCTGCTATATAGCCTTATATTATATATATATCTTGCATAACATATATATATATGTATATATATATATATGCTATATATCATGCTCTAACGCCATAACCCAATAACATATCATACGCTAATATAACTAATATATATAAACAACAATACATACCATATCAACGCTGCTCATATACGCATAATATATGTAGTAACAACCATATATATATCATATATATATATATATATATATTATATGCGCCTATGTGTGTAGTTCCTTTGGATTATTTAACTTTTGGTTCTTAATATTGCGGCTTTCGACTTCTCAGATGGTATCTCCAGTGTAACTCTTGACCACACACGCTGGAGTCCTTGTTAAACAAGCTTAATGTTCTTTCGCACCTCCTTCTACTTCTTCACACACATATACCACACTAGTTTAATATCACACACTTGAGCATTTTAGTTAAAAAAAAAATGTAGAAACATAAGAAAGAAAAAGTTATCTTTTAGATATATAGAAAAGGAGCGTCCACAAAATGCCTCTCCTTTGTCACTCCCTATAATAACTTGTAAATTGGCGGCAGTAATGAAGAGAGAGCGAAACGAACACGGAGTGACAGATTCTTCTTCTGAATTTGAAATATGGCAACCTTCTAATTTTGCCCACCCTCCGGTCAGATGATATTTCTTTTTAGAGCTGGCAGTCCCAGTTTTAGGAGCCCGGAGTCCTGTTTTGGAGCTTAAATTAGGATTTATGGAGCCACATTCAAAGCCAAAAAAAATTTATTTCCTGGAACTAGATGTATTAAATCAGATGGCTTATATAGTAAAAAATTCTGTGATTAGGACTTTGTCACACATCATTTGGGTTTTCTAACCCCCAAATGAGGCCTATTTTCCCTATAGACATTTTAAGAACAAAGGCGTCAAATTGGTCTATTGAATGGGTGGTATTTTTTTTCTATGATTTTAACCATCAATCGGATATTTCAACTATCCCAAAATATGGGACCTTATATTTTTTACGGGTTATTGGATACGCTAAGTACCTTTCTTTTAATCCTATCGGATCCACGACTTTTCTAAAGGTTTTTTGGTACTTAACTTCTAAAATTGCTGGGTTTGAAATACCTCAAAATCTTTCCTATTATGGGACCGTAGTCATTATCGCGTTAAAAGCGTAAAACCAAAACTTTCTCAAATTTAAGAACCAGGAAGCTGGAAACCTTCAGCCTTTTTTTGTTCCATAAGGTCCAAGGCTATTTCTGTTTTAAGAGCCGAAGGCTGAAACTGTCCATTTTTATGTTTTTTTTTAAGTTTCTTCTTTTGATACTCAAGTTTCTTCCTTTCAGGACAACCATTACCTTGTCCTTTTAGAAACACCCCAACGTTTCCTATTTTAAGAGCCAGTGACAGAAATCTTTCCTTTCTTTCCATAGACTTTTTCTTTTAAGCACCCAAGTTTTGTTCGTTTATCTAGCCATTAACATATCTGTTTCTACGACACAAATCTAATAATAATAATAATAATTGTGTATTATCACTTTGATTAATAAATAAAAGTAATAATAAATATATATATATATATATATATATATATATATATATATATATATATATATATATATATATATATATATATAATATAAATAATAACAATGATATATATATCTTTACCTACTCATTCCTTTTAAAACTAATATATATATATATATATATATATATATATATATATATATATATATGTATAGCATTGTATATATGTATAGATATCTGTAATAATAATAACGTTATAATAGTATATAGCAACAATAATATGTACTATACTCAACTGTAATATATCCTTGTATATATATATATATGTATATATATATAATAACTTAACTAACCAACATAATATATATGTATATATATATATATATTCTTTCTTTCCTTCTTCACCTCCTTACTTATTTTCCCAAGATTGGGAGTAAGGAGTTCTACAAGCATCGGAAAAGAAAAGCAGGAGAACATGACAAAAGAAAGCCCAGCCTTACCACGCCCTCTGTACCATTAATTAGTGAAAGCTCGTCACAGACAGAAAATCCACCCTAAAGCTTCATGGGACCGCGACGGACCCTCACATGGTAAATCGTCAATGTAGGGTTCATCCCGGCGGAGTGGGCCTAACCATGCCCCCCATACAAACCTCGACATTCATTCTTAAAATGCACCTTTCTTCTCGCCTCTGCCAAACTCACATTTCTCTCCTTCCAGACATTCGTTTCACCGACTCAATCACTTTCTCTTCGATTCTCCCAGCCGGTCGAGTTCCCAACACACTCTCTCCCACTATACATCCGCTTAACCAACCAAATATCATTCATCCTTTCCACGTGACCAAACATTTCAACATACTTTCATTTATTCTCTCATTGCCCATTTCTTCACACCACACAACTCTCTAATATGTTCATTCCTCAATTTATTAATTCTTTTCACACCTATAGCATGCTAAAGACATTTCATCATCTGAACACATTGAATTTTAGATCTATATTTCTTATTCAGACCATAGTCTCACTATTAATACCATACAATAACACAGGTAAAAACATCTCATGTAAGACTCTACCGCACTCAAGACTTAGTCCTTTACATTCACCAACGATTTAATTACTCACCAACAACCTTCCTGCCATTCTGGCACTCTGCTACACTCACTGCATCCATCCGTTCCTTCTCATCCAACACATACCTAAATGTTAAACTCAGACACTTGCTCCGGCTGCTCACCATCTAACATAACTTCACACTGAGGACTGTCTCACTCACAACCATACCTTACTCTTATCTACGTTTGCTTTCAAACCCCTCCTTTTACATACCCTGCAAATCTCTCTACCAATCCTCTCAAACTCTCTTCAGATTCTCGCCACACAGAACCAAATCATCACATATAATAGGTGAGGCACCCTCCACTCATCTCCATTCTCCATCATTCCTAACACCATTTCCTGCCATCCCCACCTCAATTCTTTCATAACCCCATCCATATACAAATTGAATAACCAGGAGACATAACACAACCCTGTCTCACTCCACTATTAATCCTAAACCAATCTACCATTGACACCATTTATTCTTACACATGCTTCACTATCGTCATACATACTTTTTGATTCCATTAGAAGCTACCACCAACACCATATATCACTAATACTTGCCATAAAGCGCTTCCCTATTAACTCTATTATACGCCTGTTGTAAATCCATAAACCCTAAATATAATTTATTCTTCTTCTCCTTCATTTTTCTCAATCATTTGTTTCAATGTAAAAGATTTGATCCACACATCCTCTACCACTCCCTAAACGCACCTTGTTCTTCACCAATCAGTCCCTCAGTCAAGTCACTCGACGCACTCTTTCATCACCAAAATACTAGCATATACCTTTACCCTACAGCACTCAATAAACTTCTTTATAATTTCTACAGTTCCCTTTTCTCCCTTACCCTTATACAAGAGATTTTTATTACCCTTTCTCCTCCAATCCCTTGGAACTATACCCTCCATAAACGCTTTTATTACACAACTTCAAATCAATCAATCACCATCTCGCTTTCCACTCTTGATCATTTCACTAGTAATTTCATCTATACCTGCAGATTTACCATTCTTTAACTTTCTCACTGTACCCATTACCTCCTCCCCACTAATAACCTCATCACAAAAAATACCTATTCTTCTTGCACCATCAAAACCACACACATTCACTAACACCTCATCCTTACTGATGTTATGCAGATTTTCAGTGTTCTTTCCACACTCCCTCACATCCATTTTCATCAGTTACAAAAGCACCATCTATATTCATTATTCTAA
The DNA here is from genome assembly GCA_015478945.1 of Trachelipus rathkii. Taxonomy (NCBI): domain Eukaryota; kingdom Metazoa; phylum Arthropoda; class Malacostraca; order Isopoda; family Trachelipodidae; genus Trachelipus; species Trachelipus rathkii. Next base: position 29,491 of record JABUQX010066434.1, read on the forward strand.
GCAGATTCTTATTCTCATTCTTAACCTCTCGCGCTTCCTTCCAGAAGAGCTTCCCTATTCCCTTGTATGTCCTCATTCATCCTCCTTCCAAAATGTTCATTTACCTCTTGTTTTTCTCCTACTGTACATGCACCTTTAGTATTTCTTTCTCCTTGTATAATTCCAAACATCTTTCTTTTGACACTTCATCATTTGCTTTTAGTACATCATTCCAAACCTTTCACACAACACTTTCATCTCTTCATTCCACCATTCGCTGTTAACATTCTTGCTTCTTACTTTAGCACATCCCCGCTGCTTCTTTTAACAATTGCTTCCTTCAATTCAATTTGTTCATTATCCAACATTACATTCAAACCGGACCTAGCGAGCGCTCTTACATGTAGATACTTATTATTACTCCTTAGCTGCCACTCTTAATTTTACCTACTTCCTTTCGTATCACCTTCCTCACCATCCAAGCCACTTAATTTTATATAGAACAACATAATGATCCGATAATCTATTTCAAACCTTCACTGATTTAACATCCAACATACTTCAACATCTCCTTCATACACCAACACAAAATCAATCATACTTTCACTGATACCATCTCTGCCTACACCAACTTCCTAGTACTATTATGGATACACTTGTGTTTAAAGAAAGTATTACTTACACACATACCTCTCTCTTCACAGAAATCAATGCCTTCCTACCATTCTCATTTTCTCCACCACCCCAAAACCACCTGTTATACCATCCCTTTTGTGATCACCTATCCTCAGGTCCCTTAACACTATCAATCTGAAGCTCTATACCTATCAGAACATGCATTCAAATTATCCCAAAAATCGTACTCTCTTCAACTTTTCCCTCAGATGGACCATACACGTCACAACCACACATACCTTGACCTTTTCAAGCAGAATTTAACCATTGGAATTCTAGGACTCACACACACAAAGTCTGCCATAGCTCTGTCCATCAGAATTGCAACTCCTTTTCTCCCTCTCTCATTCTCTTCCACCAGCACACACATTTCACACCACCAGTTCCACCTTTTCCTTTCATCTTTGTTTAAGTCACAGCGCGAGCAAATGAAATTTGCCCTTTCTAAATACATCCATCACCTCTCTCTCTTTCTCAGCTTTTGTTCTCGACATTTCATGTACCATACGATTCTTTGATTTTCGCCGAAAATTAGAAGGTCGTTTGCGGCGATCACGACCATCTGAGGCATGCATCAGCATTCGCAGAAGATAGAGTGGTAGTGGGCAACCAACTAGTCTGACTTCTACGACACGCGGGATACGATATGTGGAAATTCTTTCTCCCCGAACACACACACACACATATATATATATATATATATATATATATATATATATATTATATATATATATATATATATATATATATATATATATATATATATCTCTATATATATATATAATTCAAAACTCTTTGTTTTTCAATCCCTATTACTTTTTCAGTTATATTTATCTAACACTTTTCTGTTCTCGAGACCACTTTTATACCACAAAACCTTTTTCAATTTCATGTTCTCATGCTTTTGAGCTACCCAGCTTATTTTTAAAAATATTTATATTTTTTAACCACCTGATATCATATAACAATAATCACGTGATAACGTACTTGAGCCTGTATTGTCATGCCATGTACCTGACATTAAGATGATGTTGAAAACTAGTGTAAGTTTGGTAAAGTAGCAAGTAATATAGAATACTATGTATAGTAAAGTTGCTGCATATTTACATTACGTGTATTACCATCTTTAGTTAAGCGTTGATTGTATTATCTATTCCGTTTTCTTTTAAGTTTAATTTAGTTTATTTTTATCTTTGTGATATGTCATTTGTTTGTAAATTTTGCTTTTGAAGTTATTTTTAATTCGTTTTTAAGCTCAAGCTTAGGTGTTTTTATTCTTTTTATATTTTTATTTTTTTTTTTTTAACAGTTCATTTATCTGGAAATTTTATTTATTTTTAAAACTATATCTGAATTTTTGCTTCAACTTTAAATTTTTTAAAACTTTTATTTGTACCTTAAATCCCACTTAACAAGTAATCTGCAAAATCATACCAATATTCATAAAGCAAAACTTATTTACAGTCCCTTGGGCTAAGTTTTGCTCATATATTTGAGCCGTTTAATCACTTAATCAGCGGGTATAACCAATTCCTTCCCTTTCCATACACAGCACGTATTCACATTATTTGAACCTCACTTTTCATGCTTGGACTTTATTAAACATTTAACCTATTTACATCCGTTTTCCTTTTGTGAACGCCAACTTGATTTATTTTTCTTGGGCTTTTATGTTTGATTGATAAGTAAGATTGGCAACCATAACTGCCAGCTAACACATGTGTATCTGTGTTACTTCTCTCGTAATTTATCCTGAAGGTGGTTGGTTGTTTGTGAATATCTTTATATATAATAATAACATAGCATATAACTAATAATATATATATATATATATATATATATGTATGTATATATAAATATATTACATATCTAATATATAATAATATAATAATATATATATATATATATTTATATAATATATATATATATATATATATATCAGCCAGCTCCAACTGCTCAACTGCTGCTCCAATAACCAACAACCAATAATATATATGTATATGTATGTAGCACTGCCCAGCAATAACCACAACCAACCCAATATATGCTGCTCTTCTTGTTTATGTAATATATATATATATATAATAATATATATATATGCATATAATATATGTAACATAATAATATATAATATATATTATATATATATATATACTATATATATATATCTTTAATAATAATATATATATATATATATATACTATAAAAATAATATATACTATATATATATGTATACTATATATATATATATATATATATATAATAATATATATATACATATATATGCATCTTTATCAGATATAGATTCAATATATATATATATATGGACATTTATAAGTGGTTGACTCCGTTAATATTAAGAGTTAAGGTTAATTGAGTTAAGGATTTGGTTGGGGTTGGGTTGGGGTTAGGTTAGGTTGGAGTCAGGTTAGAGGCTAGGACCGTGATTAGGTTAGGTTACCCAAAAATTTAATGTATTTTTAAATTATTAAAAATAACGATGCATTAATTATTGATTTTCGCTCCTGGAGTCAACCGCATAAATGACACCTTAATGTATATATATATATATATATATATATATATATATATATATATAACTTATATATATATATATATATATATATATATATATATATATATATATCTTCTTTATATATATCTTCTCTCAGTAGCACCTGACTACACTGAAATTTCCGGTCAAGCCAATGTTGGCAACTCTGATTGCTTTCAGCATAAGGTTATTGTGTTAGTTCTCTCGTGTTTTATCTCAAAGGTTTTTTTTGTTGTGATTATATATTTTATATATATATATATATATGCTGTATATATATATACCTCTATATATATATATATACTGCCTGCTATGTATATATATATACTTAATATATATATATGATAATGTCAGTATTGTTGATCTAAATATTTTCTGGCCTATTTTTCTGTTCAATTTCTAAGTTCAGAAAAGTTAGATTTTAGAAAAGAATTGTTTGTGACAAGCTTTCCACCATAGTTCCAAAAGCCTGCCACTAAGGTTTACTTAACTTTACTTAACTTTTCATAGAACTTAGAAAGATCTTCTGGGAAACGTAAAGTTTATTCACCTCGGCTAAACTATTACCATATATATATATATATATATATATATGTACTATATATATATATATACTATTACACATATAATAATATATATATATATAACCTTATATATAATAAATATATGTTTATATGCTTTACTATAACATAATATATATATATACGCAATAATATATATACATATATACTTATATATATATGCGCAACAATAACCTTAACATATATATATACCGCGCCGCGCCGCCACTAATAACCATAGCCTTAATATATGCCAATGGCAACAACAACCCAATAACACGTATGGCATATATATGCATATATATATATATATATATATATATGTAGCAACCAATATATATATAACTCAGTACTATATATATATATATATGTACGCACATATATATATATATATACAGGCCCGTAGCCAGGAATTTTTTTCGGGGGGGCTGCGACTTTCACTGCAAGTAGTTTACATTTCAAATGAAGTAAATTATATATATATATATATATACATAATATATATATATATATACTATATATATATACTCTTTATATATATATATATATATATATATATATATACTCATATATATACTATATATATATAGCACTTCTTTTTATATGTGATATATATATATATGTATATATATATATATATATATTTATATATATATATATATAATATACTGTATATATATATATATATATATATATATATATATATATGCAACATATATAAATATATATATATACAGCGCCACGCCGCCGCCTGCCCAACGCGCGCTGCTGCTCACCTCTTTATATATAATTCTCATAAAAACTTACCATCGTTTTATAAGGTCAATTTCGGTTTCCTTGCTTTTTGACTGGGGTGAATTAAAAATATTTTCATTGCTGACTTCTGTGCTGAGATCTCGATGAATTGACAGTAAAGCAAGACCTGTAATGCGATCCTCTTCAACACTATTCCGTAAATACGTTTTCAGACGCATTAATGTCAAAAAGTTTCTTTCTACTGTTGCGGTGGATACTGGCAATACTGCTAAGGTATTCAGAAGTAGCAATGTTAGGAAACCTCCTCTTCTCACACTTAGCCAATCGCACTTTTTGGTTTCGTTTCTAACAGCCATTTACGCTTCCAGAGGAACACCATCTCTGCTTTAGTGCATCCTCATTGGCGAGGGGTCTGGAGGTCGTCTTTATAAAGAAGGGATCTTTTTCAATATCTTATAAAGGCTGTACATTGTACTTTTCTGGTAAAATATGGAGTGAAATGATAGTGGTTTCATGCGAGAGAAATCGAGTCAACGAAGAAATCAGATCATCAATAAACGGAATAAAAAACTGAGATGCGGTAATATGATTCGGGATCTGATGTAGGCACATTACAACAATGTTTCTGGAACTTCGTAGTTCTTGGAATTGTTATTTCAATACCTAAGCTGTCGCATACATTTTTAGCTTGTGTGAATATGGTTTTAAACTCTGTGTCTGCATTTTGTCTATCTTTTTCGAGAAGTTGAATAATGTCTTTCACTAAGTTTATTGCACTGACAATGTCCAAATGGACACTCTGTAACTGTTTTGACAAGGTGTAGGTTATTCCAAGAAATTTACTTAAAACGTATAATGTTATTATAAAATTCAAATTACTGATTGAATTTAACGAAGTAGCTTTCTGTGATAATTCATAAGGACATTCTTTTATTTCTTCCAAAGACGCAAGTATTGGCTCAAGAGTCTCTTTAAAAAGGAAAACC
>JABUQX010066434.1:40000-63584 GCA_015478945.1 Trachelipus rathkii
TTTGCGATTTAATCTTGGGTATTCCTTTAGTTTAAAAAAAAAACAACAACTGTTTTTGGCAACTCTATGTCTAGGGTCGTGGAGTCGGTTCAAAATTTTCCGACTCGACTCGTGTCTTCAAATTACCTACTCCGACTCCGACTCCGACTCCCACCTCTTGGCGACACCGACTCCGACTCCGACACCGACTCACGAAACTCGACTCTGGCTGTACTCTTTTGAAATTACCGACTCTTGAAAATTACCGATAAACTCCACGCTCACCACTCTTCAAAATTAGACTCCGACTCCGACTCGGACTCCACCCTTCAAAATTGCCGACTCCAACTCCGACTCCTACTCCGACTCCACAACCCTGACTCTAACGCTCTACTGCCTTGAAATATTCGAAAAAAAATCGATTATGATCTTTCGTTCGATATAATATCGGTTAACGATCCTTTTAAAGAACTCAGTCGTAAAGCATCGAGCATATTGTCCTATTTCCCAACATGCGGTGGTTCAATCCCGGAAGGCAGTAATTCTTTACCTTCCACTTATGTTCTTCATTTGGCATCCTATGATAATGAAATTGCGTTATGCAATGTTGCTTGTCAGCATATACCAGAAAGGGGCCGAAACAAGGCTGAACTAATTGTGTCACCATAACTATTTTCGCTGTTCACAAACTATTTGGAATTTGGGACCAACTCAGTCCAGCCATACTTATCAAAGAATATATAATTTGCCCATCTTGAAGGTTCCAATCGGAGAAGGCAAAATTCTTCCATCTGTTCTTTATTTAACACATATATATATATATATATATATATATATATATATATATATATCTTCTTTCTTATATATATATATACATATATAAAATATTTCTACTTATATATATATATATATATATATATATATATATATATATATATATATATATATATATATATATATATAATTTCAAGAAAGAAAGCAGATTGACCCAGAGTAAGGTGATATGCCATAAAAATTTTACATCATATATATTAATTTTTATTTGGCTTCTAAGAGAAATGAAAAACTTTTTAAAACCTTCCTCTTTGAGAAGTAATGTTTTAGGAAAAAGAATTTATTATCTGTCAAAAGTGATTTATACCTAAGATTTTCTCTACAAGGAATATGAAGAGGATTAAGAAGTTTTTCATTTTCTTAGGTACAATTAGGAGAGGTAGGGAAGAATTTTCCATTATATTGATAGATGAAAGGGGTAGGAAGGTTTTTATTTTTAGTCTGAGGAGATAACGTCTGCTTTGAACTATTTTTACCTTAACGATATAATATTCGCTTTGTTGCTATTAATAGATGTGTAACGAAAAGTTTTATTTCGGATCAGATTCGGAACCGAATTGACCGGAATAGAAAGTACGATTTGTCTAGAGATCCCATGTTTCAAGACGATGGGATTGGAGCAAATGAGTGTGAGGTTTGGAAAAAAAAGAGTAGAGTGGTATTATAAGTTGGATGGAAAAGATTATGGTGGTGAAGTTCTAATGACTCTGGAAGAAAAGGATTTTGAAGGTATTTGCGATATAAATCTGGATGATTTAGGAAAGGATGAAGGTGTGAGAAAGTATAAGAGGAGTTGGATAAGAGATACGGTAAGGAGAAACAGCGGGAAAGGTATGATAGAATACTGGAATTATTTTATATTAAAAGAGGAGAAAAAGAAAGCATGAGAGAATATGCAAACAAATGTGAAGTTAGTGAAAGTAAGTGTAAGATGACTGTTAGAGTTGGTTTGGAGGAAGATATGAGATATGTGCATTTACTGAAAATAGCGAATCGGGAGACTTGTCAGAGACAGATGGTATTAGCATATTTTGGTAAGGATGCTTGAGGGTTTAAAATTTTTAAAGATAATCTAATAAATGTGTGTGATGGTCTAGGAGTGAAGACAGTTATAAAAAGTGGATGGTGGACAAAAGAAAAAAGAGAGTATGTATCTCATGAAAAGGTAAAAGAAAATGAAGAATTAAGAATTAACAAGAAGAATATATTTGGTGAGATAATGAGATGTATTTTGTGTAAATAGATATATCCTTTTGTTGCTCAATATCCCAAGAGAGGAGAGTATAAAAGAAGAGAGGATGTAGTAAATGCTATGGGTGATTTTAATGTGGGAGAACAGGTGGAAAGTATGAAAGGGTATGCTAGAGAAAAATGAATAAAAAGGGATTATCAAACAGGAAATGAGGCTTTCTATAGTGAAAGTGTAATTGAGTGCAAGAACAGATAAATATGAAGAAATATGTGCGATTGTGGATACCGGGTGTCAGAAAAATTTGATGGTTGAAAAATGACTAGGCTTAGTGGCAGGGCCGGATTAAGGGTGTGGGTGATTCGGGGCCCATTTTGATAGGAGTCCCATTGTTTCAAGGGGGGCAATATGTAATGCAAACAGACGAAATGAAATGAAAAGAAGATGTCATTACCAAATTTATTTACGCAAAGAAATTCAGATAAAATAATTTAATTTAAATTAGAGAATGAATGGATTTATAACCTCTCCAGTCCTTTTATCAAAAGAGATGGTTTGGTGAGATTCTCCTATAAAGCAAAAGACAAACCCAGTGAATCTTGGGAATAGAGAGATAAATTGTGCATCGGTTTGAAAGATTGCTTCCAGAAACTGCGTTAACAACAATGATAAGGTGTGGTTGTGTAATATTGAGGAATTGGGAGTAATAAATGTAAATTAAGAGGTTTTTTTTATGGAAGAAGAGTTGGAGTTAATAGGGATTATTTGTAATTTTTGTTTTGGGTGGTTCTGAGATATTCAAAGATAAGTTATAAGGATATGAGGGAAAAAGTTAAAAAAATGTAAGTTCAGAAGACGTTAAGAGTTTTAAGTATATAAGGGTTAATACATGAAAATATAAAAGTGAATGTGGCTGAAAACAAGGAAATATATTGTTAACTAATGACATGTGTGTGTCAGTTCAAAGAATTTCTTTGGGGAGAAAGGGAAATCGTAGAATAAGAACTTTGTGTGATTATCTAGTTCTTAGTGGGAGGCCAAATTTGGGGTTGAGTGGAACAGACGAGGACTTGATTTTTTGTTACAAATTCCTGGTGAGCAAAAGAAGTAGATTTTTTTAAGAGGAAGGTAAACTGGAAGAAATGAGGGAATTAGTTTAATTTAATAAAAAAGGGGGAAAGGGGTAAATATGGGTATTTGGCTAGAGTACTTTGGAAGGTAAGATTGAAGTGAAAGTGTATAGTTGCATTTATGGTATGGAAGGGAGTTCAGTCTTCAGGTAGGTTATATTGTGGCTCTAAAGGATGAAAAAGGGAATAAATGTTCATATTTCCTCGCCCTCTCCCTATATCAATATTTTGAGTTCATAACTAATCGCAATTTTATTTGTTGAAGTGGAAGTGCCTCATTAATTTTCGATATATTGTTTTGGAAGATGTTTAAATAGAATTGGTTGCTGATCAGTTACAAAAATGATTGTAAATAGATTGATAAGTTGAAAATGAATTAATTCGGTTACCAGCACAGATATTGAGAAAGGGATTTGGGATAGATATTGATGTGGATCAAGTGGATGGTAGGAGAGGAAGGGATTTACGAAAATTGAATGGGTTGATAAGAGGCATGCGCATTCGAGCGGGATGTGCTTTGCAAAAGAATTGGAGATCTGCAGGATCCATGCTAAAGAGTAATGGACGGATTAAAAGAGGGAAGAGAAAGTATAGGATAAGATTGCTATTTGTTCTTTTGTTTTAGGTTTTGTTGGGATGGGTCATATAGCGGTGGACATCCTTTCAATATGTCATGGGTTGCATGTTTTTGCTTTATATTTTTTTACTGTGTTAAATGTAACTTTTATTTATAATTATTTTTCTAGGGAATTGTGTTTGTTGTTCAATTAATAATCTGCCTCTAAGGCATATGAGTCAGATTTGTTGTTCACTTTAATCGAATTCGAGGTAGTTCTAGTTTAATAAATTGACCTTGGCCACAATAGGTAGTTAACTACATTGCCATAAAAAATACCTTAAATGCAAGATATAATAAATTAATATTTAAGTTCTAAAATAAATTGAGAAAAAATATTTTTCCCTGCAATTGTTTGTCTTTGTTAAGTTTTCTCTAAATGTAACAGGTTATCTTACTTACTTTTTAAAAGTATTTTCAAAACTTATTCTCTTAAACAGTGCAATATTAATATTAAATGAAATGAAACACTAAATCACGAAATAAATGTTATATTACCACACATTACACATAAATGTTATATTTAAGATAAACTATAGTAAAGCGTTAGTTCAATCTTAATGGAGTCCTATAAAAACCGCAGGAATGACTTTTGGTTTTGCAAAACAGTTATGAGAAGTGATTGATGAATTTAACATGTTTTCAATGGATTGGAAGTTTCTTACAGAGAATCCGTTATTCAAGAGCTAAAAATGTGGAGGAAATTAAAACTGATGAAAATGATTAAAACTGATGGAAATGATTAAAACTGATGATAAAATAGGAAAATAAAAAAAAGAAAACATTTCGCTCAGATTTGAGAAAAATACTTCAACAGAAAACAAAGTAGTTCATGTTTTACATGGTTTGCATCGGAATGTGGCCGCTTATAATCAATTTCCCATATAAGAGATTTAGTGGCGTTTTGGCTAGTACGCGTAAAATATCTTGAAGTAATATATGGCTAATTTAATTGTTGTTCTTTTTAATTTGTCAAATGGGACCAATGTTCCTGGAGTGTGCTTTAGCAAATTTAAAAATTACAATGTTTATGTTGTATCATTCGCCATTTGTTTAAAAGGCATATAAATCATTGGTATTTAACTTAATTAAATATTCTCTTTTAATTTTAAATTGCATTTTAACGTATTTTTGAGATTAGCGTTTGTGGCTTGTGAGAACGAATTTATTATAAAAAAAATATTTTTTAATTGTTAAAAAATGTCGGAATATATTTATTTTTAAATTATTAAGAGGTTATTTTTTCAGTGATAAGAGGAAAATAAAATATCGTTCAACAGGACTAAAATATCTTACTTCCGTCCGGAATTTCCGCGAACGACTTTAATATTATTCACGTTTCATAAGACAAAGATTTTCTCTCCTTTCATTTTTAATTATAGGTATTCAAAAATTTAGATGATTGGATATGAAGGTTGCAGTCTTAAACTACTTACGACCGAAAAAAAATCCAAATCACCTGCTGCCTCATATGAATTGATTTTCTCCAGAGGAGCCTATGGAATATTCAAAATGGTCATGAAGAATGCTATGAACTTATTGAATGTGTTAGATTTATTCTGTTAATAAGGGTCTAGTTTAAATCTTTACGGCTTAATTTTAAGCATATTCTTTTTAATAAGAGGAGATATTGCTTTGTTTATGATAAAATAAAACTTTTTTATTGTGTAATAGGGAGAATCCATCTATTCAATCTATGATATTTAGTATGTGTCTTAATAATTAATTTTGTGGCTATTTATTTTGTTAATTGATAAATTTCAAAATGATGTCCCTTGCTTTTCCTGTCGTTATATTGCAACCGAGGGATATTTTTATTTAATGTTTTTCGTTATTGTAAAAATGATAATAAGAAATAAAAAATTAATTTAAAAATTCAATATAATGATTTAGGTTTACACAAACTCAACATATTATTCGTCAAAACTGTTAAGTTTGTAGGAGATTTTGGTATTAGGAATAATAGCAGTTTCTTCACTGAAAAAAAAGCCAAAGTCATCGTCTATCACCTTGCAAAAGATTCAATTTAGAGGCCTTAAATTTTAAAACAAGGGGGGTATCTTCTCTCATGAAGGTTTTCGGCTTGCATATTAGTATTGCTTTAAATAGATCGGCATTGTAACATTTCTTAAGTAAACACTAAGGAAATCTCTTGCATGCAAATGATCGTGAGAACATGCATAATAATAATTAATAAAATATATTAAACATTATCAGAAAATAATATGATATACTCTTAAAATATAACAAAATATTAAAATATACTAGTATAATCATATAATAACTACTTCAAATAGTTCAATAATAATAATAATAATAATAATAATAATAATAATAATAATAATAATAATAATAATAATAATAATAATAATAATAATAATAATAATAATAATAATAATAATAATAATAATAATAAATAATAATAATAATAATAATAATAATAATAATAATAATAATAATAATAATAATAATAATAATAATAATAATAATAATAATAATAATAATATAACATAATAATAATCTTATATAATAAATAATAATAATAATAATAATAATAATAATAATAATAATAATAATAATAATATAGATTTTCAAGACGGGAAAAAAAGAAATTGGCAAACTAATGCAAACCTCTCCGATGGGAACAAACGAAAGTGTTAAATGATGATGTTTAAAGCAGAAAGGAAAAAATATTTGCAAATGACGGTAAAGAATTATGCAGAACAGTCTTGGCTGGAAATAATTAAGTACTACAACAAGCAATCCTCAAACAGACATTATTCATAAAAAAAATCGGGCAAAGACATGGCACCCATTTTAATAGGTGAGTGACACAGCAGTTATGGAATGGTAATGATCAACTCCGTCTAACACATGCCGTTGTAGTTCTTATAGAAAAAGAGATAGAGCGTCGATCTTTTGTCTCAAAGATAGTGAAGGAAGTTAGAAAATAAGCGACAGTTTGTTAGTTTATTTCCTTAGACTCAACCATATCAAAAAAGTAGGTGGAACTGAAACAAATGTGAAAACAGTATTTTTGACATAGGCAGATAAGAATCTTATAGTTTTAGTAAATGTTCGAAAAAAATTCTCGCAGCAGGACCGCATTCGTATCTTCTTTGTAGTTGCTTTAACGACTATTGTAATTAAAAGAGATTAAAGTTTGGAGGTGTGTTTGAGATTAAGATATTATAGATAATAAGATTATAAGATTAAATCTTTCAGATATCCGAAAATCATATTTAGGTTAGAGAAAATTAAATTAGAAAAATGTTGAAAAAAGGAAATAAATAAGGCCTGCAATGAGAAAGGGCCAATGTTTAATTTGTTTGAAGATAGCTGCAACAATTTGAAAAACAAATGGATTAATATAGAGATTAAGGGATTCACCGGTTTCACTACAGAAAGAGATGAAGATAAACAAAGACAAAGTGAATTTTAATCTACCCCTTAAAACATGAAAAAGAAAAAAAAGTTTTCAACTCTTTTGGATATGTGAAATCTTATCACACACACACCAGTGCCCCTAGACTGTACTTTCCGAATTATTTCCAAAAATGAAAGTTTAAATTATATTATTAGGATCAGGAAGATCTATGATGAATTTCCAAGGTAAAACTGTGGGAAATTTTGTTTTAACGCGTCGAATCAGCAGTCCAGTGGCGGCTTCTAGTATCTTTGCGGGGCACATGGGACGGCAATGGCACGCCTAGCTTTGGCTTGGTCCTGGCGGTTTTTTTCGCAGGAAAAATACACAGTTATATAAATCTATTACGTTCACGCACCATTATATATATTTATATTTATTATTCTTCTATATACTTTATATATAATATATATATTAATATATTATATAATATTATTAATATAATATTTTTATTATATTATTATATATATATATATAATAATTTATATATAATATATATTTCTATTATTATATTTATATATATTATATATATATATTTTAATATATTTATATATATTAATTATATATTATATATAACATATTATATTATATAATATATATCTTTATTTAATATTATATATTTATTTATATATATATATTATTTATTATATATATATATATATATTATATTATATGATATATATTATTATATATATAATTAATATGTATATATAGTTTATTATATATATGTATATCTATATATATAATATATATTGATATATATCTATTATTTTTATATTATATATATATATATTATATATATATATATATAAGATATATATATATAATATATATATTAGTATTTATTATATTATATTATATATATATATATATATATGTATATATATATATATATTCGCAGCTATGCGATATGGGGCGTTAAATATTTCTGTCAGCCACTGCATGCGCGCGAGGCCATTATATAGCGCGGGGCCCAGGTTAATTTCACAGGTCGCCCTGCCCTGGAGCCGTCATTGATCAGCACGATAGCTATTCTGAGTAAATTTGTTAGTTGATCCAGAAGCACACCTCTCTAATAGTTCCATATGAGTGTATTTCCCAACAGTTTTATAAGTTGCCTAGAATCATAAGTTTTTTTATCACAGCAGTGTCAAATTAAGGGTCAGCAACATAATGGGGGAGAAAAAAGAAGTAGGAGAGAGAAATTGCGTAGTTTATCATGCGAATGAGGTAAAAAATTGTGAATCGATTATTATTTCCAGCAGGAGTATTAACACAGGATCTAATCAGCAGCGAATAATAGATGGAAAGGTATTTTAGCTGGTGTATCTAAAGATAATTTAGCAAGAGACTAAGAAATATAATGCAGTAGGAAAACAAGAAGTTCGCTCACTCATCTACTAAAGCAAGCTTTATCCTGTTGAACAAACAATTCTGGACGTTGTTCAAGGCTAACTTCAATTGTAGAGTGTATATGAAAACGTGGGTTCTTTTACTCCAGCTAGATTATATTTAGCTTGAGAAAAAGAAAAAAGAATTAATCGGAGAAACAGATTTTGGAGATAGGAGATAACGGTGCTGCTGACAAAGAGATGTTTGTTTTTCAATCACCGGGATATGAATCGTACTTTTTAAGCAAAAAAAAGAGGTTCTGAATTCAATGAAACAGCATAAATTTCCTGGATATTCTTTTTTATGGCTTCTTTCTCAGTAACATAAAATGAATGTGGAACAAAATTTTTTTTTTTATGATACACAGTGGAATAGGCTATGCCAGAAAATAAAAAAATTAGAGCTCTGGATAATTTTGCTAAAATGGTATTTTATGAAAAAGAAAATGCATTTTACAACTGAATGAGTGGTTAATTTAATATGATTTATTAGGATTTCGAATTGTATAGTTTATATGACTTTGACCGTAAAGATACTGATCTCTTTGTTAAATTTTTTATCTGATCATTATGAAAGATTTAAAATTGCAGACCTAGTTACCCAACCCATTCAATCCTGTAAATAGAGGATCTCATTATTTTGATGAGAAGATGAAACTGTTCAAGAATGTTGAACAATTTGTCCTGCTTGGAGGAGGGTTGCAGAAACATTATACTGTACCGATAGATGGAGATTTTAAGCCGTCTAATACCCAAGTTAGGACATTCTAGCTGGTCTAGGAGAGTTGCAGAAATGTAACTATTTGTATATAAACATACTTCCCTTTTAGGAGATGTTCTGATTTTTCCTGGGTTTGGTAACTGAAATCTATAGATTTTAAATTCGAGCATAATTTTTAAAATTTCAGCTGAATTTGACCAAATAAAGTGCAAGATGCAGCATTTGGAAACCATAAAAGCTTCAATTTGAATGGTTTTTAGTCTCTTGTAGCTTTAATCAATATGCATCAATTATTGGTCTTGGTTCAGCAATCACTTTATGGCTAAATTTTCCTCACACAGCAGGTTGGTTGAACGGCAGTTTTAATCCGAATTTAGATATATTTATTATTTTGATTAATGCAAGATCTATGGTATTTGAACTTTGAAATTCTTATGCAGTTGTATTTATTACTATTTTAATAAACCATCAAAGTGAATATTTTTCATATAAGAGTTAAAGACTCTTAAGAGTTGAAAAGCAGTTTTTTAAAATCCTGACCTTCAATTTTACAATTATGTTGAATTATGTTTACCAAGCTAATACATGTATAACCATAATTCAGATAAATGTATAACCATTGCATAATCAAAGTTAAGTAATTTCGATAAATGGAACTCCCTGGTGACTGTTCTAAATATATAATAATGAATTATTTTTTTAAAACTCTTTTTTAAAATTTTAAAAATCGGATTGATTAGGACTACAACGATCACAATCCGTTTTAAGAGGCTCGTTTTCCCCTAATTTTTTTTTTTTATATTCCAGATCGAGGAAAATTAAGGAAATGTTTAATGTTTGTATTAGTTTGAGCTTATTCTGGATTCACTTTAATTTTGAGAAAAGGTTATTTAAAAATATCAAACAAAATATACAGTAATATTTTACAAAAAAAAGTCAATTTGTTTTTTTTTGTTTTTTTTTTTTGTTGCAACTTTTAAACAAGACTTAACCTGCTTTTATTTTTAAAAATTTTTTTTAAGTTTTATTAAAATAAAATTTTTCCGCGTCGATATTTGATGGAAAACTCCAGAAATTAGTTAATACTTTTTCCACTTGGAATTTTGAGAATAAATTAAAAATCGATTCAAAAATAAAAAAAACGTTTATCTGATATTATATTGAGTAATTTTAGGAATTAATTTTTTTTTTTTTGAATCCGGATTATGATGAACATTTCATACGCAAAAGAAAGATTTGAAACAACTTTTTAAATACAATAACTTGTTTAAAATTTGAAAAAATTTAGGGGAAAAGAAGAAAATAATTAAAATATGTTAAAAAGAAAATAATAATAATAATATAATATAATATAATAATAATAATATATTATAAATAATCATAATAAATAATAATATCAATAAATAATATAATAATAATCAATAATAACAAAAAATAATATAATAATCTATGAATAATAATAATATAATAATAATAATATAATATATATAATAAAATAATAATAATACATAATTTCTATATATAATAATTAATAATATAATAATATAAAATGAATTTGAAATTGAAAAAATGCTTTATTCAGAAAATTTACAATTCTTAAAATTCCTAAAATTCATACAATTGTTAGTATTATATATTAATAATATATAATAATAATATAATAAATCATATAATATAATACTATAATAATAATATAATAATAATAATAATATAATAATATATAATAATAGTAATATAATAATAATATAATATAATAATAATATATAATATAAAAAATACTAAAATATTAACAATAATATAATAATGTAATTAATAATAATAATTACTAATAATTATAAATAAATAAATAATATAATATAATATAATATAAATAATATTATAATAATATTAATATAATATATATATAAATAATAATAATAATATAATAATAATATATATAATAATAATAATAATATAATAATAAAATCATATAATAATGATGAAGAAAATGCCTTTATTAAGAAAGTGCCTATGTAGCTTTTAAGTTTAACAATTTATCTCCAGCAGCCCCACCCTGCCCTAAACGAACTAATCATGCTATGGCACCTAAATGGGGCCGCGCCGAAACCCGATTTTTACCTGACCCTTTTGACCTTTTTTTGGCCTTGGACTTTTTTGGCTGACCCTTTTTTTGGCCTTGCTTTTTTGGCTTGGCCTTTTTGGGTGGCCCATTCGTGAAGGGCATATGCCGACGGGGTGTGCGGAGCACCCGTGGTTACAGTATAATCCTGCCCCCCTTTGGACCCGCCCCTTAGGTGGCTTGTTTTTTTTTGTTTTGGTGCATTTGATATTATGGTTTTAGCGCTTGTTTTGGCCTTGACGGTAATCAAAGGGTGAAAATTTGACATTTTCCAATTGGCATTCTTAAAGGGATTGGGGATTTGTGGATTATTGCCACATTGCTTTGGTGGACACTGTGCTACTGAAGAGGTATGTAGGTTATTTTTACTGACGCTGCAATGGATTGGTCTAAAATTATTTTTCCATCCACGGTGACACCCAACGTAACATGATCCACACACCACTTACACTCCACGAAGACCAGCCACACACCAGTACACTCCGTGGCTACGTTATACTATCATTATTTGTATATTATATATTATATATATATTATATATATATTATTATATACTATATATATATATATATATATTATATATATTATATATATATATATTATATTTATATATATATATAATATATATATATATACTATATATATATATATAAATAATATATATTTAATATATTATTATAATATATACTATTATATTAAATTAATATATCTATATTAATTATTTAAGATATCTATAATATTTATAATATTATATCTTTTATTATATTATATATATCTATTATATTCGCGCACCCGTTGAAACAACAGCAAACACACACACACACACACAACACAACACACACACCACTACACACACCACAACAGACTGATATTTTGATGCTCGTTTGATTGCTCAAATTTTTGATGCTCAACTTTTGATGCCTAGCTTTTGTATGCCTCAGCTTGAATGCCTTAACTTTTGATGCCTCATCTTTGATGACTCATCTTGATGAACTCTCTTTGAATTGCCTCACTTTGTTTGACTCACAACTTTGATGGTCTACAAGTTTGATGACTCGCGATTAAATTGTGGATCATCTTTGAATTGACGTCATTTTAGCGGTTCAATCTTTGATGGTATGTTATCTTTGATGACTCAGCATTATGATGGTTAGTACATTTTGCAGAGGAAGTATATTATGATCTTGTCAATAGATATCGGTCTAAGATGGAAATTTAGTAAAATTCTATGCATGTAGAAGAACTGGTATCAAATCGTCCATGTGTTGCAATGGTGCCAAGAGTGGCCAATAGTAATGCAGTTGCACACTATTGCCGAAACCTGGAGTGCCAACATAGTGCCGAACTGGGAGTGCATAAATTTTTCAAAAACAGTCTTTTTTCTTCTTAGCCTCCCCTTGAGCTAGAATACCCTAAATGGGAGATGTCGACCCCTAGGTTATTGCCGGAGGATCAAATTGCAATTATTTTCAGGTTGCTAGGATGCTTCCACTATGAGTTCGTGTCTTTTTCTAAACATTATAGCCCTATTTATTTCCTTTATTTATCTATTATTATTATTGATCTTATCTCTTAATATTATTTTCTTCTTCTCTTATTTTATCTATTTTGATGCTTCTATTATCTTACTCCCTTTTTCTATTTCTTGCAACACTATACACCTCCATACAACACATCTAGATACATACCCTTTACACTCTCTACCCAAGATACACTTCTCATTACGCTTACACACACACACGCACACACCAACCAAACCACGACGATCACACCATCTACAGCACCAGCATAGACACTTATACAACACTACATTTACGATTACAACACACACCCCCCTACCTCGACATATGACACTTATACAAACACTCACCATAGACTTTAGCTTCAGAACACTTACAATACATACAACTCTGACACTTATAAGCACTCTAATTCTCGATACACATCTTACTCACTCACATTACAATTTTACAGATATGCACTTAACTTACACTCACACAGCTCGATATTTGTTTGATTCTCAACTTTGAATGAACTCATTTTTGATGGGTCCAATTTGAAGGTTATGTTTGATGCTAAACATCTTTGTGACGTCATCTTTTTTGTAGATACCACTGTATTGGGATACTCAACTTTGATGACGTTATCTTTGTTGATTCATCTTTGATGAGTCAGATTTATTGATGGTTCAGTACATTTGATGGATCAGTAAATTTTGATGGCTCAATCACCGTAAAGAGCCAGGCGGCAGCATGCGCTCTCCGCATGAGAGCATCCGAACCCGCGTTCCCGCCCGCAGGCTGTGCCGGGCCCGAGGCGCAATTTTCCGCGGTACCGCTCGGCGTGCGCCGTGGCCCGCAGGCGCATTTCCGCGCGAACCATATATATATATCTATGAGTCATTCTTTTTTTTATTTTCATCTTACACATTTTTATGAAAACATTTTGCGATCTAAAACTGTACCTCTTACAACTTTATTTTTGTATTTAAATATTTATACACCATTTTAATGTTGTGATATCAATGTAACCTATTCAAAAAATATTTCTTTTCCATAATATACTATGAGTCATTCTTTTTTATTTCATATCCTTAAACATTTTTTATTAAAACAATATTTTACATACCCTTAAACAGTAAATCAGTAAATCACTTAATCTTGCAACAAAGGGATTAGTAGGCTTTGTTTTTACTGCTTTACTGCTTTAACTCTATGTTTTACTGTTTAACTCATATATTTTTAACATTTACATACTAAAAGCAGTGAAATCAGTAAATCAATAGGAGGTGTTACATAGCACAAGGTGATTGTTTTCAGTAGTTGTCACATTGTTTTATTACTTCTGCTATAGGACTATGGTTCTTGCTTTTAATCCTCATATATTATTAATATTACATTCTTAGCAGTAATCTAAATCATAGAGGTGATTACATAGCATCAAGGGTTAGTCAATGCTTTGTTTTAACTGCTTTCACTGCTTTAACATCATATGTTTTCTTGCTTTAATACTCATGATAGTTAGTGTTAACATGTACATACCTTAGCAAGTAAAAATCGTACATCATAAATATGGTGATTACATAGCAACAAGGGGATTAGTATCTTTTGTTTTTACTGCCTTTAACTGCTTAACGCCTCATGTTTTAACGCTTCTACTGCTTTAACTCTAATATAGTTTTTAACGCTTTAACTCATACATGCTTTTAACTGCTTTAACTCATACAATTATTTAATTATTAATGTTTTTTATTTTGTTTAAAAATTACTTTTTTTTATTTAATTTTATTATTATTTTTATTTTTTTATTTTATTCTTTATTATTTTATTTTTATTTTTTATTTATTTTTTTTTTATTTTTTTTATTATTTTTATTTTTGATTTTTATTAATACTATTTGAGATTTTTATAATTTTTTATTATTATACTTAGTGTTATTTACTTCATGCCTATTGGTTAATTATATTAACAAAGACTACAACAACACCACCATGTGACCCCCACCACACTACACTTACACACACACTACACACACCTACCAACAACATATTAATATGACCAATACACTTACACTACAACAACATCACACACACACTTACACTAGCCCGTAGACATCCCTGCTTTTAAACATATCATAAGTTCTTTTGTATGACACAATACCTGTATAATCTTATTAAATACCATTTTATGTTTTATTAAATACGTACCATTTATACTTACTTCATCAATTTATACTAAAATTAATTTCAAAGTTTCTTAAACTTCTTATGAAATAACATCAACTCATTATTCTTTGAACAAGATTTATTATTTAACGTGTTACTACTTTTTGTTTATAATTTTTATATAACTATTTAGAAATTTCGAATTAATTTTTACTAATTTTATTTAAATTACTTAAAAAACATATATTTTACGTACTTAAGCAATAATAAAAAAAAAAATAATAAAGTAATCAGTATAAGGCAAGCCTAGCATCCCTCTACAACCAAGCTTATGCACGTTTTGTTCTATTGACTTAATGCTTTAAATCATCATCTTAGTCATGTATAAGTATAAAAAAATAAACAAATAATACAAAAGCAAAGAACCAAAGAAAAGAGAACCCGTATAGAGAATATTCAGAGCTTAGTGGTTGGTAGGAAAGCGAAAAAATATGAGTTAGACGATAATAAACGAGATTCTTCATACATAAGTCAGAGCAATTCAGAAGGTAATCAATATACGCCGAAAACGTACAACGATACTAAAGATATTTATAATACAAAATCTATATATAAAGAAAAAGAAAAAATAAATAATTACTTAAATAATTTATCTACCGAAAAAAGTAACTCTCTAAAAAGCGATTCAAAACTTATAGAAAATGATGAATCAAATGATTTCAAAAGAACGTCAGTTTACAGAAGAACATTTCACGAGTGTTTACCTAGAAAAGAAAGTACAAATGAGGTGGAAAAAGTTCCTAAGATTCAAGACAATAACAACTACACAGGTTCTAATATTAATAAGGAAGAATGTAAAAGATTGTATGTTAAAAATTCCGGTAAAGGAAGAGGCCCTGTCAATTTAATCCAAATTATTGGAGATACCTCCTCAGCTTCCTCTTCTAATGTTTCAACACCGATAACATCTCCTAGAGCAAGTCCCGAAAGAAGATTTTCTAAAGATTGCGAAAAAATGTCAACGATATTAGAGTCTCGAAGATTTATTTCACTGGAAACTGAAAAAGAAAACGTTCGTCCTATTGAAAATAAACTCAATGGCGAGCATGGAAATAAAAATTTTTATTATTCTGTCGTTCGTCTGATCAAATGAACCCTTCAACATTATAACAATAACAGAATATACTTTCTCTCTCCATTACTATTTCATCTCTACTTATCTTATTATCTCTATTATCTTAATATCATTATCGCTAATTATATATTTCTTACTATATTCATCTCTCTTCTCATATCTCTTCTCTACTTATCGTCTTTCTCTCTCTCATTCTCATCTATGAATTATTTATATTTCATCTTCTCTCTCTTTCTTCTCACTCATTCTCTAATTTACAGTATCGTCGTTTACATGTTCATTACTTTTTATCACTAATCTCCTTATCACATACTATCTTATATCGGTATTATTACTATCTATATATTATATCTATTCTATTAATACTATTATATCTACATTACATCTAGTCTTCAGGGGGCGGACTTCGGCGGGGTTATCCTCATTAATTGATTGTTCTTATATCTTGGACATTTTCATTTTACATCAATTAATTTTAACCTCTTATGTATTATCTATATATTTTTTTTATATTACACTAATCTATATACTATCTTCTCTAATATACATCCATCACTTCTCTACTCTTCTCTTATATTATTCTCTTATTTCTTATTCACTATTCACTTTCATCCTTCATTTCATTATATTTATATTACTCTTATCTCTCTTTATATCTATCTCTCTATCTATATTTTTATATCTCTATATTATGTCACTTACATTTTTCTGAACTACTCATCTCTTCTCTATCTTACTACATTTATACTAGTAGTTATTCTCTAGTTCACTTTACTCGATCTCTATTTACTTCGTCGTCTCTCTCTCTATCATCTCTCTCTCTTCATCTCTTCTCTTCTTCTTATCTCTTATTATCTCTCTTATCGTTCTTTACTCTCTCTTCTTATTATAAATTATCTCTTTATCTCTTATCTCTTTAATCTTATCTCTCCTATCGTCTCTTATCATATACTCTCTTATGATCATCTCTCTCTCTATCTTCTCGTCTTCTATCATTTATCTATATTTATATCTCATCTTTACTATCTCTCTATTCATCTCTACTCTCTCTCTATTATCCTCGTCTCCTTCTAATTGCTTACTATTACCTTACTTTATGATTCTAATTTATTCTCTCTCACTCTCTCTTACCCTTTATATTATAATTATATCTTAATTACTTATTATATATAATATTATTTCTCTCTTCTCTTATTATTCTTCCTTTGTTTTCGGTTTCTCAGTCTTATTCTATCTATTATATATCTTATTATCATTATTATCTTATCTATCTTCATCTCTTCATTATTATATTCGGGTATCCTTGTGACTCTTAGAGTTTATTTTTTAAGTTGTTACTCCTATATTTCTTATATAGCATAAATTTAAGTTCTTGCTGGCAAGCCAATTCTTGGTATTTCAATAAGATACTATATCTCCTTTGTTAAGAATGGAACGAATATATAAAATTAAAATAAAATTGTTTTTTCAAAATTGTTCGGCAAACTATTAAAACAATTGTTTAGCTTCTTTTTGCATAATACCAAGTCGGTAGCTTCTTTTAAGCGCTCAGATATGTTGCTGCCAAATTAGACATCCTTCTCGTCTCGCATTGTGTCAAATTAATGTCTCTACGCGTTGCATAAAATATTGCAACTTTGAATAACTAATCAAATTGTATGTACTTTTTATTTTATATATTTCTTTTCATTGGAGTGTTATTATATAAAGATGCAATTTAATTTATTAAATATTTATCTATTAAACTATTAAGTGAACTAAATAACTAGTAAATAACAGTTGTACACTAACTACTTGTATATAGTGGTGATTGCACAAACTTGCAACCAGGACTCACGCTCGTCAGCCCCCCTGATATATATAATTAATATACTATTCTATATATTACTCCTACAGTGGTATATCAATTCGATATATTATATATATATTACTATATATATATATATACTATTATACTATATACTATATATATATATATATATTAATCTATGAACGGAAATTATATGGATTAGACAAGAGGCTCAAGTCTCTATGGTCAAGGGCCTCCGCGGTTCCGATTCTAGTTCCCTCGCATCCTAGGTAAAATTACCTAGAGAGTTGCTCCCCTGCGAATAATGCATGCTGTGAGGTGCTGACTTCTATTATATATATCTATACTTATATATATCTCTCTCTCGTAATAGTATACTCTAATCACTAATAAACAAAAAAAAAAAAGAAAATCTATTTCTATTTATATAATATATAATAGATCTCTGATTGTACTGCTATTTTTACTATTATTATATATAATATTACTACAAGAAAATTCTGGAAGTTTTAACAAAGTTTAGCCACTAGCTTTTATGTTTCAACTGACAGAGTTTGTGTTATTCAATTGAAAAAGAAATAATAAATAATAATAATAATAATAATAATATAATAATAATAATATAATATAATAATAATAATAAATAATAATATATAATAATAATAATAATAATAATAATAATATTAATAATATCCAGGCAATGAAAGTAGCACACTAAGGTAAATAATTTTCATTTCTTTTCTCATTTTAATTGCTATGGGAAAATTCTCCTATAAAATAATAAACAAAAATTTACAAAATTTTATAGCATTCAGCTTTATACTATGCGGCGAAAATAATAAAATTTTTTAATATACAATACTAATAAATATATATATATAATATATCTTATATATATATAATTATATATAATCTATAAATAATATATATTACTATATATATTATATTATATATAATAATATATAGTACCTAGTTGTACTACTCTTATATCATATATATAGTAGTTATATACTATATTATTAAGGTATATTTTGTAATATAGTTAACTATATATATATATATATATATATAGATAATTAATATATATTATATCTATTTATATACTATAGCTATATATATATTTATAGTATAAATATTATAGTATGTTATATATTATATGTTATATATGTATAGATATAGTATATATATATTAGTATATATATAATAGTAATTATAAATATATTATATATATATTATAGTATTATTATATTATTACATCTCCCAGATAGGGCTATCGCCTGTCAGTTGGACACATCTCTTGGTCCGTTCGACAAATTTACGTTTAGAATGTTATTACTCGGCGCAAGTTTCATGATCGCTAACTTGAGTTTATACCTCTCAGGTAGGGGTTTCACCCTTTCAGTGGAACTAGCATTCCATTTGGGCCTCGAGATTCGGCTTTCGCAGAGTTTCATAGAAGACGTGTATCATAAGTGCATAAGATTTTAACATTTAATGGTTTTCCCTGATGATAGCGGTTAATAGGAGATCAGATATGTTCCTGTCGTAATCATATTAGTATTATTGAGACAAAAAAATTCTTTAATGCTTTATCACTAAACAATCATTTAAATGTTTTCCTCTTTAATTTAGAAGTGAAACTTTTTTCCCGAATAATTACTTAAATTTCTTAATTGAAGAAACATCTAAATATAGCTAATATATGTATTTATATATATTATATATACTATATATAATAGTATGAATTCTTAATTTATTTTGAATATATTGAATATGATATATATATGGGTATATTACATATATATATATAATATTAATATAGATATATATATATATATAATATATAATATATATAATATATATATATATATATATATATATATATATATATATATATATATAATATAATATATAATATATATATATATATATATACATTATATATATATATAGATATATATATATATATATATATAGTTATATATATATATATATATATATATATATATATATATATATATATATTATATATCTAAATAATAATATAATTATATATATAATTTATAAAATACATATACATATATATATTAATATATATATGTTATAATCTATATACATATATATATAATAATATATCTAAAATATAATACATTAATTACTAAATATATAATAAATATATATTATGTAATATATGTATATATAAATGTATAATAATATATAATATAGTTATATATTATACTAAATAATATAATAAGGTAATATATTATATATATATATATTAATACTATAATAATATATATATAGTACGTATATATATATAATCTATATTATATATTATATATATATTAATATAATTAAATATATATATATTAGTAGTATATAAATATATATATATATATATATTAATATATATATAAATATTTTATAGGGTGGATGGTTTAAACCATGGTTTAACCATTGGTTAAACCAGGGTTAAAACCACATAAAAAAAACAATGGTTTAAACAAAAAAAAACATGCTAAAATATTTTAAAAATATATTATTAATGGTTTTTCTTAGCATGTTGATTATGGTTTTCTTCAGTTTTTCAATTCGAAAGTCACTGAAAGCAATAAAAATATATTTTCTGCTATTTTTACATTATTATATGTTATCGATTATAATAAATATATATATATTATATTTATATATTATATAATATATATATATATATATAATATATATATAGTATTAATATATATATAATATATATAATATATATATATATATATATATATATATTCGTGTAAATTTAACATTAAAACATGATTCTTTTTCGAGCTCTTGGAAATTCATTTTATCGATGCCGCATTTCAAAAGTTTATAATAAAACTCATGGGTGGAGTGTGTGGCCACAGCATTAAGCAAGCTAGAAGGCAATGACTGTACACTAAGTATGCTGTTTATATTTGGAAAAAAATATGAAAGCATGGAGCTAGAACAGCTTTATCCACCACTGTCAACAGACAAGATTTAGCAAAAGTCAAAAAGTAAGGTATCAGTCAGGCAGTACAGTAGCTCACTTATTTTATTGGGGTATAGGGGTTTTAACCCAAGATAGCAGAGACTGCAGTAATTAAGAGGATGAGTTATGTCAAAAAGCAACTGGATATTTATGGAAATGAGGTACCTGAAATATGATGCCATTTGTGATAAATTTAAGAAGCAAATTGCTCCACCTTCATAAGAAGTTTACCCTATTATGATGAGTCTCTGTTGTCAGCAGTGACTCCTTCACCTTGGTACTCTCTCAAAAAAAATTAGATGAAAAGGTTATATATAAATAGTAAGCATTATTGTCAGCACTTCATCAACTGATTTTTTTTGGGAAAGGATATTTTCAACTTTCGGGCTTGTGCACAAGCAACATTAGAAATTGGTTGGAAACCGCTAAAGCAGGGAAATTAGTTTTTTTGGTATAAAATTCTTAATGATTGATAATTTAAGTTTCGACTTTTAATGAATCTCTCTGCTGTCTTCTGTCTGCTGTCTGTCGTCTGTCTGTCTGTCTGTCTGTCTGTCTGTCTGCTGTCTCTGTCTGTCTGTCTGTCTCTGTTCTGTCTCTGTCTCTCTCTTCTCTGTTCTGCTCTGTTCTCTCTCTCTCTCTCATCCTCTTCTTCTCTCTCTCTCTCTCTCCCTCCTCTCTCTTCTCTCTCTCTTTCTCTCTCTCTCTCTCTCTTCTCTAATATATATAATATATATATATATTATTATAATATATATATTATATATATATATATATATATTTATATATAAAATATATATATATATATATAGTTATCTTATATATATATTCCTAGTATTCAAATTATAGAAGTAAATATAGAATTCATTTGTATTCTGGTATACGGTAATATGGATAAACTTTTCTTATGCGCTTTTTTTTTTTTTTTTTTTTTTTTTTGTAAATAATAAAGACATTGTACTTTTTTTCAGATAGAGGTTATATATTATAATATACCCTCTTATTTTTACTTTAGGAGTTTATGTAAAACTCAAAAAATTATGATATAGATGTTTATTTTACATGAAGGTTTATCAAGAAATTTAAAAAAAAATAAGAAGAATCTAAAGCAATTATAAGGGAATTTTAAAATATGTATTAGCAATCGTGTTATTAAGCAGTTTCCAGTGTATGGGATGTTTTGCCTTTAAGGAATTCTAATTGATCTGGAGGGATATTTGAAAAACTTAACACATTAAAAACCATCATGGCAAATTAAAAACCAGAAAATAAACGAGACAGCATAGAAGATAAGAAAAAAAAAAAAAACCAGGTGGGTTTTTTCGGGTTGGGCACATTTGAAAAAAAAGGAACAATACCGGTTTTTGGTTGTTTTTTTTAAGAGAATAAGAATTTATGAAAACAAGGAAATGTTAATTTTTGTTTTTTTTTAGATCCGAATTTAAAGAATTATATATTATATAATAGTATATATATAAATATATTATATATATATTATATAATATAATATATATATATATAATAATATTACACTAGTAGAGAGTTAGGTAAGATATAAGAAATAGGGTATAATAAGTCATCATAACTATATATAGACGTATAGATCGTGATAACTACTGAATGGTGGGGCCCCGGGAATATTTAATATTATCTATATATGATACAATATAGTGATGGAAATATTAGGAGATTACCGCCTAAATCTATATACTATCATATGATAAACTATAGTAGTATATAGTAGTCCCTATACTATAAAGTCGGACATGAGTATATAAAAATTATTGTATACTTATATCTCTGGTTTTTTTTTTTTACTAATCAGATTCCATAGAGTAAATGCACGGCATACTCATTCAGTAATCGCTAGACGGGTATATAGTATACAGATATATATATAATAACTGCTCTTTATTTACTGGTAAAGCTTCTCATCTTAAGTATTAACTTCCTTAGTAATCTGATGCTCTATGCTATATAGATAGAATACAACTATTTAAGGGTGTTGGTGTTTGGATGTTGTGTGTGTGTGGTTTGTGTGTGTGGTAGGTGCGGGTGTGTGTGTGTTGTGTGTGGGTGTTTGGTGATAAGGCGTGTTAAATGTGCCAGCTCAATCTCCTTGAACGCTTCATTACTAAAACCAATTTTAATTTAAGGTTTAAAAGGTTCACAAATATAGCGCAACTAACTGGTCAAATCAAGATTATTGAATTTTTCAGCTTTTAAACCCCTTCAATACCTTAAAAATAAGAAAAAGTAATTGCATTTACGTGGGTTAATGTGAACTTCTCTCTCTATGGTCTCGGGACTCTTCTTCTCCCCATTCCTCCTTCCCTTCTCTTCCCTCTCGTCCATTCTCGGGTGTTTGCGTGGTGCGTTCGGGTGTCGTCTCTCTCTTTATTTTCTCTTCTTCTTCTCTTCTTCTCCTCTCCTCTCTCTCTCTCCTCTCTCTCTTTCCTCTCTCTCCTCATTCTCTCTCTCTCTCTCTCACTTTTCTTTTCTTCTTTTTCTTT
Organism: Trachelipus rathkii; assembly: GCA_015478945.1. Classification (NCBI taxonomy): domain Eukaryota; kingdom Metazoa; phylum Arthropoda; class Malacostraca; order Isopoda; family Trachelipodidae; genus Trachelipus; species Trachelipus rathkii. Next base: position 63,533 of record JABUQX010066434.1, read on the forward strand.
CTTTTGTTTGTTGTTGTGTTGTTTGTGTGTTGTGTGTTTTTGAAGATGTTGG
>JABUQX010066435.1:2500-16901 GCA_015478945.1 Trachelipus rathkii
TCCAATCACTGTGTTAGTCGTACATATTAAAATCTAAAAAGAGATCCGAATGATTTGGGTCAGAGGATGAAGCAGTATGAGAAGTAGTGAAATTCTAACAAAAAAAATGTTCCAATTGGGAAATATTAGCCGAAACACAGGATATTGTATAATTATATATATATATTTATATGTTTATAAATATATATATATATATATATATATATATATATATATATATATATATATATATATATATATACTACTTCTTTGATATATACTAACTATATATATATATATATATATATATACATATATATATATATATATATATATATACTATATAACTATATATATATATATATATATATATATATATATATATATATATATATAAATATCTGAATAGGGGGAAAAGCACATTAAAATACAATAATTTATTTACTTTGTGGCTTTGTTGCCAATTTTTTTAACCTAATTTATGCGATTTTTTATTTCGCTTTCCTTTCTCTGACTTGCAAACAGATGGAAATTATTATTCATAAGGAAGCCATTGAATGGCAGGAGTAATTGGAAGTTGGTTTCACAACAGAGCTATAAATACCGTTTTAGAACTTTGTCAAGCCACTTATACAAACGCACTATTTCCCAAAACTTTGAAAAAGGAAATACGTATGAAAAGCTTGATAAAAAAAATGCTGATTTCGGCGTAGCATATTAAAGGAGTGTACCAATAATCTATATTAAAGAGTATTTGTTGTATATACATAATTATTTCGTAGGTCTTACTAGAAACAGCAAACTTGGAGACGCTATCATTTCTATATATATATTATTATTATTTATCTCTTATTCTGCTGTTGAAAGAGTCGATCATTGTGAAATCTACGTATTATTTAGATCTAATTTGATTAAACTTCTCTGATACATAACGCAGGGAATGAGACAATATGAGTGGAACAAGAACATAAATACGCGTTAAATATTCTAGTAATTATAGATATTTTATTCATTATTAATTATATTATTATTTTTAATTATTTATATTGTTTTTTTTCTTATTTTTATTATTATTATTATTATTATTAGAGGTATGTGTCATGCATATGTTCAAACGTGTAGTATTGTGTACGTACTGAGATTTTGTAAAGGCTCAACAGAATACCGTATCAGAATACAATATGAAGCCAACCAAAGTATGAAGCTAATCTATCTGATTCTTTCCGGCTCTCCTTCTGAAAAGGTAACAATGTATTCAGTAGCGATTAAAGGGAGTACAGAAGGAGATAATCATTGCGTGAAGATATCGGTCAAAGGAACGTCAACACAACTGAAAATCCATGAATAGCAAATGAACTTTCCTTCAAATATGGTATAGAGAAATAATATTACCAGACTGATCATTATAAAGTATAAGATATAAAATATACTTGAAAATACAGATTAAAATCAAATGAGATAATTTAGACTATTCAACTGGAATTTCGTGAGGATAAAATTACAGGTGACTACTATAATTTTTGCTAAACAACTTTTTGATTTAGGTTACTTGGTTAGTTTCGTTTCATTGTTCCCGTTGCCTTGAAGTTGGACATGTTTGGTTATTTTATTGGAGGATATCATAATTTCTAAATTTTTTTAAAATAATACGGCGTATTTTCTTTAATAATTTAAAAAAAAAAATATAAATTCTTAATCATACAAAAAAGGTTGCACTGTAAATTGCCGAGAAAAATGGAAAGATTTTATAAAAACTAGCGAGTTAAATATTCTAAATTATTAACATTAGAGTAAAAAAAAGTAAAAAAAAGTATAAGGCGTGTTGAGTGTGTTACAAGTCAATGATTGAAAAGAATTCGACATGAAAGGGGTATGGAAAAATAAATAAGAGCAAATGAAGAAAGGGTGTAAAAGTTGCATATATGTAAGTATAGAAAAATAAGAGGAATAATTGACATTTAGAGGATTTAGAATGATACAAGGCAATTAAAAAAAGCTGTTTCTGAAAGAGAAGTCGAAAGGTTTAAAAAATGATAGTAATGGACACGTATAAATATTAAGAATATTGGTTCATATTTATATTACACGATTTTATGTAATTGAGATAATTTATTATGAAGCTTATTAGAATTTGAAATCTTCTTTTAAATGTTGTTTTAAAAATAACTAATTGTTAGATAGATAGATAGATAGAATAGATTAACGTATGATATTATCACATTGCGAAGATTAGAAAAAACTTTTATGATAATAATTCCTTTTCACGCGATGTTTTAGTGGTATAGAATGGGTTGATAAGACATACAAATTTTAAAGCCACATAGAAAAATTTAACCACTCATAACGAAACTTTTCAACAAGTCTTATATATATATATATGGAGTTTGGGGTCATGGGCACCACTTTAATGGAAGCCACTTTATATGACAGGGTGGGTTACTCTCAAATATAATAGGTCAGCGACCTAAATTATTAAATTATAGCACCGTAGTAGCTTCCTCAAAAAAAAAAAAAAAAAAAAAATCTAAAAACCTCTTTGATTTTCACCACAACGTAATATTTAATTTTCTCAATTAATTACAAGAAAGTTCGGCGCACCCCTCACAGGGCACTGCTCTATTAAATAAGAGGGTAGTGCCCGATTGAAGGGCGGGGACGGGCACTTGAGCCACTATTTATAGTAGTGGGAGAACTCCTCTAGTGTAATTATTACTGGATCGCAATAGGGAATCGAAGAACCCCTAGCGTGTTAGCTAAACATAAATTACACACTTTATTTTAAATCGTAATAAAGAATTTGCAAAATATATCAAAAAGAAGAAAACTTCTCTCTCTCCATCCTCTCTCTCTCTCCTCTCAACCATCCCACTACTCTCTTCTCCTTCTCTTCTCAACTCTCTACTCTCTCACCCTCTCTCTGATCCTTCCCGTCTTCTCTCTCCTCTCTCTCCCAACCATATACATTTTTTTCATTATGAATTACTCCCATTTAAATTGATAATTTCATTATGCTTATATGTTTTCATCATAAATATGTTTTACTTCATCCACTCTCTTTGTCCTTTCTTCTATATAAATTCATCTTGCTCGTCTCTCGTCTCTCGTCTCTCGTCTCGTCTCTCGTCCTAATCTTCTTATATAACCACGTTCCCTCTCAACACCCTTGTTCCTCTCATCTTCATTGACCATCTCATCACTTCTCTAGCTCTATTGTCAACTCTATCATGCGTATAACGGAAAGTTGATGCGTCCTATGATTAGGATTAACAGACAAGCTAATAAGAGATAAGAATCCCCCCTCTGATATACGCTTGAATTAAACTATATTAAGTAGAGTGTGAGAATGATATTGAAAAGGTTTATATATTTTACTTATAACTGCTTAGCTAATAAAAAAATTTATAGATTTGTCGGACTATAATGTTAAAAAAGTTATTTAACTTTCGAATTTTCACTTACAAAGTATTAGAAACTAATTAAACTAGTATATGCGAGGAATTTTTTTATAGCATTAATGAATGAGAACGGCGTCGTTAAATATTTTATATATACTATATATACTACCTACTACCTTATATTTCTATATAATATTAGTAATTATTAGTTAAAATTTATAAATGTTAATATTTATAGATATAATATAACTAATACTACTATATAATAGCTAATATATATACTATATTATATAATATTTATATTATATAATATATATATATATTTATGTAAATAATATATATAAATAAAAAATTATCTTTTAAATATTATTATATTATAATTAATATTATAATAATATATTAGGCCCTTTGAACATTTTTAGAAGTTGAGCAAAGACCGATGTTAAGAAACCAGTTGCTTATTTAAATCTTATATAAAAAAAGTGAGAGTTTATTACGTTTACTATATAATAAAATACTGAAAAAATATTGAGATATTCTTAACGAATCATCGTATAAATTGTAATAAAATAATTATATATTTCTTATATATAGAATACTTGTGTAGAGATATATCATTATCTTTGAGATTCTATTTATATAAGTGAGCAAGAATTGGCCAGCTAGAATAAGCTTGGAAGTTTTATTTATAGATTTGAAAAAAGGAGATGTATAATGAGTATTTACTAAGTACTATATTTTCGTGTGGTTAATATCAACGTTAATTGAAAGAGTGAATAGCTATTATAAAATCTATGTGAGAGCTATCTATAAATTGAGTTAGGAAAACGAAACACTATTATATCTTTCGTAGGATTTGTTCGAAAGGAACATTTTTAAGTCATATTCATAATTGACTCTGTTTACAACAATATTTAAATAATTAATGAAGTAATAGATTTTCTTTATCAATGAGGATTTACAAGGATATATTTTCATTGAAGGCTCGACCCCTCAATCGCTCCATGTTAACTAATTCTACTATTAATTTAAAAAGTTGCTACCTTCTACGATCATTCGGCAAAAAAATAATGAACAATCAATATTATAATGGTAATAGAAGTAAATTACAATTTACACCTGTTCTAGGATTATTTGGAATCCATACGCTAAAATATCAAAAAGAGTTAGTTATTATTAATCACATTTTTGACAGATATAAATATATCACGAATTTCAGGAATAAGTTCCATCGTATCAGATACGCAGTAGAATTGAAAAGTGAATAAGTAATTGACAAAAGATAAAGTCTAAGTGAAAAACTCTAACAAGTTGTTTCTGCAAACTATAATTATTGGAAAAAAATGAAAGTTATCTATCAAGGTTAATAGTATCTTCTATAAATGATGAGTTCAATTCATATAGTTCATTCTGTAGTTGTGAGTAAGCGAAAGCAATTTATAAATTCGAGAATAAAATATTCATTATATGAAATAATTACTTCTAATTTTTGTATAGTAAAAAATATTTCTTTGCATTAGATTTGACAAGAGCAAAGTGTTTATTCAGTTGTTAATGTTAAGAGTTTAATCGTAATCCGTCATCCATAAATCAGTAGTAAATGGGTGGATTTTTGGTAAGTTCACGTGGTTCTAATAGAAAGAGAATGCGAAATTATATTTTTCTTGAAATTTGTTTTACAAAAGATTTGTTAAAAAAGATAAAAAAATTGATAGAGTGAATAAGTTTTAACCTTTATATTTTTTACTATGTGTTTATATCACACACGATTTTAAACTTTTCTGGTGAAAACTAGAGTTGACAACTTTCAAAATAACCAGTATTTCTGGAGGAATTCTTAAGGAGCACTTAAATCAAAGTTCGCGTCATGTTTTGAGGAGAAATATGTACGGACCACAAATCTTTATACCCGTGGTCTGCATATTTATAACGGAGGAAAAAGAATAAAGCGAGAGGGGAGTGGGAGGGAAAGCTGGAGCGGGGAAGGGGAGGTGTCAGGAAATATATATTGGAAAAAATTGTGATGGTGTGGGTTATATACTGTTATCTAACTAGTTTTTTTTACTTATTAAGTATTTGTCATTTTTTTAACTTTTTTTATTGTAGTTTCGTTTTATTTAAGCGGTTTTTAAGTAAATCTGACAATATTTTATCAGTGTTTTTATAATATTCAGGTATATGTATTTGTTGTATGTTGTATTGGTGGGTTGTGAGGGGCCGGGTGTAGAGCGCATAGTGTGTTTGGTAATTGTACCAGAGGTGGTGCTAATCCCATAAGCGTACAGCCTGATTGAGAGGACCGTTATTTATAAGAACACCTAGGAACATAGCGATGGGAGGAGAGGTGGTAATCAGGGGTGGGGTGTAATGAATGTGAGAGGGGCAACGAGGATTTGAGAGAGGGAGGGATAACTATAGTGAAAGTTAATTAAAATGCTAAAACACTAGGGTTGAAATGTAATGTGACCGCGAAAAAAGGTTGATTGCTAGGGATAACAGAACTAAAAGTTGAAAGGACAGAGGGAGATGAATTTTGGAAAGTAAATAACAATAAGGGGGTTAACCATGATTCGTGGCGGGTGAACGAGAGAGGGAGAGGGAATTGCGAGTAGAAAGGGTTGGGGCATGGTTCATGCCTTTCCAATGAACGAAAGAGATGTTGGGACATATCAAATGGATGAGAGTTTCGTGTAGGAACAACAGTGTGAATGTCCACAGAGGATAATGTTCGGGCCTAACAAGTGAAATTAAGGCGGGAAATGTGGGGTCTTTTTATATTGTGCAGTAGCTATAGGGAAGTAGCGAGGCTGAGGGAGGGAGAGAGAGAGATAAGATTCTGGGGAGTACGAGAAATATGTAGTGTTTGGAAAGTTTTTTTGGTGTTAAATTCACAAAAAACTGCTTGAACTTATTGAAGAGATCTTGACATGCGGGAGTGAGGAAGGGTGGGGGTAGGGGAAGATATAATATGGATAACCTGTTCGAGTGAAGTAGGGGAGAAGAGAATGCTAAATGGACCGAAAGTACTGGTAGAGCCTTGTGTGTCGAATAGAAGAATGTATAGTGTGGAGATTGAATACGTTGGTTTTAAAATAAAGTTGAGAATCATAAGTATACCATGGAGAGAGAGATAACACGGAGGGGGGAAGGTCTGTCACTAGATTATTGTGTGTTTAAAAGAGGAGGAATAGAGCCGTTCATAGTTTATATAGTAAATTGTATTCTACCAAGGTGGTTCGGTGGGTATGGGAAGATATTCTGGATCAAAACTAATTTGGGTGGTGGCAGGATAAAGGTGGTTGGAGGAAGAGTGAGGTGTAGGGAGAAGGGGAGAAAAGAGGAAGTGGAAGCCAATCAAAGAGAGGAAAAAATTTGAGCAGTACTACGTGTGTTGTCGAGGTGAGTTTAGGAGAGGTATAAGAGGAGCAGGTGGATGAGAACGTGAGCAAGGGGGAGCGTAGGAATTTTGGGGAGGTGGAGGGGGAGTGGAAGAAATTTAGAGGAGGCAGTATGTGAAGAGGCCAGAAGGGTATGTGGAGTAAAAAGGGTGGGGCAAGCAGAAGGAAAAGGAGTGAATGTGATGGTGGAGTGAGGAGGTGAATGAGGTGGTGAAAACGGTAATAAAGGAAGGCTTAAAGTGAAAATAGGGTTAAATGAGCAGTAGAGAGAGAAGATAGATGGGATGAAAGAGTAGTAATGGTGTTAGAGTGGTAAGCCAAGAAGCCCGCGGGACCACGAGAAGCGAAAGACGAAGAAAGCAAATAGGCGGTAATGGTAAAAGAAAGAGAGTGAACAAGGACAAGAATTTTGGTATGAATCGTGGCGATACAGTAATGTACACTGTCGAAAGAAGTAAAAAAAAGGATAGAAGAAAGGAGTGGGATTGGGGAGAGGATAATGGGAGGAGATGGGGAGAGTAGGAGTAGGGAGGAAGGATAGGTATAAGTGTAACAGACGATAATGGGAGAGCCAGTACCTTTAGTTGAAAACTATTGAGAGATATGAAAGGGGGTGGAGTGTGAGGGGGAGCACAGACATGCACAAAGCAGGTGATGCAATGTGGAAATGAATGTGAGAGGGAAACGAGGAGGGAGGAAGAGGATTGTGAATACAAATGGCAGGCAATTCAAATTAGAGACGCTGTCTGAATAAATGAAAAATAGGAGAAGGAATACCGGCAGGTCTTGGATGGTGTGGAGAAACTAGGGAAAATTATGTTGCAGACAGTGAAGTAGCACGGGAGTAAGAGGAATGGCATGTAAATACTGATTATAGTACTACATTATGTTAAAGAAGGAGTGAGTTGAGGAGTAACCCACCAAGGGATTGGAGAGGATGGTGTTGTTAGTTGTTCCTCTGTATCACCCAAAAAAGGCGGGAAGAGGGGATAGTGATGGGATGTGGGAAACTATAGAGGTATAAATTGTCTTTCTAAGTGTGGTAGGGAAAGTGTACGGAAGAATTCTGATTGAAAGAGTAAGAGGTTTAACGGAGGGAGAATGGGGGAAAACAGGAAGTGGGATTAAAGAGGAGGGGAAGGAGGGTGGTAATGTGGATCTAAGTGTTTCCCATATAAAAACAGACTCGTTTTGTTGGAAAATAAAGTAAATAGAAGAACATTAGAATGAAATTAGTAGTGGGTGTTTATTCTAGATTTTAGAGAAAGCATAATATACCTTGGTAAAATTTATTGTGGCAGTTAATGAAGTAAAAGAAGGAAAATGGGGTAAAAGGTTTAGGAACTTAGTTAAACCAAGTTGAACAGTGCAAGGGACTAAAGAATATGGTGAAGTCTCATGTGAGAATGTATTAGAGGATGGGGAAGAAGATGTAAATGTGGATGCGTGTGTGGATTGAATGTAGGATGAGAATGCGGAAAGAAGTAGTCAATTTGAGAGTGTTAGGAGTGAAAATAGCGTTTGCAGGATGAGAAATGGAGTTGAGAGGAGAGAGGGGAGTGGGGTGGTTAAATAATAATACGAGATAGTGGAAATGATGAGGAAAGGGAAGATATCGTCGGTTCACTCAAAGGGAAGCGTTTGATGCACTCTTAACTGCCAATAACTTAAGTGGCGAAGAGCGCGGAAAGGAGAGCTGAGGTATTTAGGATGAGAGTGAAGTTTGAGATGAATGTTTGGACAACAAGTGGGCAATATAAAATAAACCATCAGTAAGAGTAAAGTGTTTAGTGCTTTTGAGAGCGAGGAGAGAGACGCAGGGGGAGGAGAGGTTAACGTATGTGTATCATGAGTACGCGGGGTGTTAGTATGGAAAAGTAAATAAGTTTTTATGATATTTTAGAGGTGAGAGAGTGAGTTGGGTATAAAGTTGGGAGGAATTGAGGAGGAGATAGCAGCATAGAAATAGGTATGAGAAGGAATGAAGAGCTTTGAGTGGTCCTTGAGAGAAACATATGGAAATAGGGGTGGGATCTATCACAGTATATAGTTTTAAGAGAGAGTATTGTTGAGAAAAATCTGTGTACCAGCGTGCCTGTAATGGGTGTGAAACGTGGGGGTTTAATGCCAGGTCCAGATATTTGAGAGTGATTTGGAAGTAATTTGAGATTGGGGCTTGAGAGCGGTTTGTGGGGTCAGTAGAAGGGAAGATGGAATTAGGATAGGGTGGTGAGGGAAGAGATGTGATTGGCAGGAATGGTTCTGGAGTGGGAAGAGCGGAGTAAGGGAATGTTTATAGATGTGTATGGGGCATTTAGTGAGAATGGGAAGGAACAGAGGTGGTTTAGAAGAGTTGTGGGAGGCGGAGGGGATAGGAAAGGAGAAGTAGGAATGGGACGTACCAATATATGGAGGCTCGTAATGGATGGAATCACAGGGATCTGAGAGAGGCAGGGAGAGAGAATGGGGACGGAAAGTGTTAAGGAAGTGTTTGGCTGAGCGATAGAGTGGGAAAAAGGAGGTGGGTAGGAGAGGCGAGAAAGAGGGGTTGTGTGATTATGTAGATGGTGCCTTGTACGACACCACACCACATCCGGCTTACAAACGACGGGGAACAAAAAGGAAGTGTAGTAGGAGTACTAATATGAATATAAATGTAATATATAAATAATATGTATTATAAATATATAAAAAATACAATTATATTAAATAAAGCTATATGTAAATCAGTAGTGAGAATAAGCTATGACCTATATAGTTATATGTTCAGTGTAAGTAAATATATTATGTATATATATTATATTTTTATATATTATTTATAATTAAAAGAGATTATATATATTAAAATGTATATAATATGATTAATTTTATATTTTTCTCCAGCTAAAATAATTACTAGATTAATACATGGTATTACTACCGTACTTATATTTATTATCAATTACCAAAATAATATATTAAGTAAATATAGTGGCTAATTTTATGAATTCACGTAAATAAATTAATATATTATTATTAATTAATATATATATTAATAATTATATATATATATATATATTAATTTATATAATATAATAATATATATTAATATATATTATAAATATGATATATTATATATAATTAATAATATATCCTCTAATGTAATAATGTTATTATATTTTAATATGAATATTAATATTTATATAATCAATAATAAATAATTATTTCAAAATTAATATAATATTAATATTTAATATATATTTATAATTAGTGTTAAGGAATTACTAAGTAGAACGTAAATATGAGAGAAATCATTTCCAATAAAAAAATTAAATATTGGTACAATTTTAAAGTAACAATTTCACTGAGAATTGTTTTTTAAACTAGTAAATTATAAAGAGGAAAATTAATAATGTAGAATTGTTAACTAAAATTAAAATTAATCCTTTTTCTCCCAAATGTATTAAAATTAAAACTAATGATTTTAAAAGACTACTTAACAAAATTCCATATAACGAATATGAGAAATGAAATATAATATATTACATATATTAATATATATTATATATATATATACATATATATATATATATTATAAATATTATAATTAATATTATAAATATATACTAAATAGATTATTAATTATATATTATTATTTATATACTATTTAAAATAATATTATATATATATATTATATATAATTTATATATACTATTATTTATATATTAAGAACCTTATACTTTTTATTTACTATTTATCTTTGTTTTTTTATTTATATATTTATTAACTATACTATTATATAGTACTATTACTTATATATCAAATGCTTATATTATATAATACACTATTTATATATATATTTTATATATATCCACCCTTATATAAAGTACATGGGTAGGTATAATGTTGACTGTTATGATTATATATACAAAGCTATATAATTAACGGATTATAAAGTAAATAAGCAATAGTAGTATATGAAAAGAATTTAATATGAAATATATAAAGTTATATAGACTGACTTTAATAGGAACATTGAATTAATCATTACATAAATATTCTAACAGACGGCATACTATATCCCTTACAAGTAAATCTGGTCTCAAACAAATTAAAAATTATATTTTATTAATATGATAAGTTCCGCGGTAGCATAATTCACCTGATTCAGATATAAATTGATAATAAAAATATATGAGTATTATCTCTTGGGATTATAAAGTGGGGCAAAATAATAATTTTAAAGAAAAGAGCCTACTTTAAGAAAGTTGTATTGGTCACGAGACGGTTACATGGTAAACATTACATATTTTTGTTACATATTCAATGCAGTGCGACACTTATCGTTATGTATATTGTCATGTGGGTAATAATTGAATTCTGAGCTTGACGTGTTTCATTTTAAAATTAATGCATTGCATTGTTCAACATTTGAAATGATTTCACTGTTCTATTCTTAATTTATCCTTATGTCTATATTTCTATTTATTCTTTTTCTTTCTCTAACAAATCTGTGAAAATATATGTAGATTAATATATTATATCTTATTATAATATAATCTCTATACAAATAACTTAATGATTTAAGGTAATTTTATTATCACTCAAGTATTATTATTGAGATTATCTAATGTAGATACAAATTATTTCTAATAAAAAATAAAAAAATTTATATTTAGAGATAACTATTCCTAGATAAAAATTACATACGCTTCGTGAGGAGTAAAGAACTTTTTTTTCTTTCTTTTAAGTATAAAATAAACATTATTCATTTGTAATATAATAAAGTTTATATATATATATAATGCATTTATATTTAGTTACTCATATAACGACTTATATAATGAATAAAGATACCTACTGATAAATTTAGATATATAGTTATTATCTAGATATAAAATATATTATATATACCGGTATAAAAAATAGTATAGATAATTAATATTATTATCATACATATTTATATATAATTTATTCAATTTCAAATTATAAAAAAAAAGTAAGGATTGTATCATTGGCAATTTGAGCAAAGGCTGAATCGTCCATCTATAAATAAATCTTATATATATACTAAATATAAAATAAGAAATATAAGAGATACACGGGTAATATAAATAATATTTATTACTAACTAAATATTATGTAGTATGAGTATAGGACCCTTATCTGATATGCTAAAATATATTATATTACAAAAAGTATAATTATTGACGTCATTTAATGATCGATTAAATTAAATTTAATCTAGATTATATTTTACTAATGTTTCTTTGCTATTTCACATATAATAATATAATATATGTCAAATAACTCTAATTATTGAGATATTATTTTTATGTGAAATTTGATAAAAATTACTGTAAAGACAAATGGTATACAGTCTATATTATTAATAAATAATATAAACTATAAAAGATAACTAACATATATATATATATATAATATATATATAACCCATTGCATATAATTTATTTAAAGAATATGTAGTAGTAATAATAAAATAAAATAAGCTAAATACTATTAATGACTATGATCATCTCCGGGTTAAAGGAGTAGTATTACAAAAATTCGGCTGTAGAAAATAACTGCAGTATAATAATCTATTAATATATTTATTGTTCCTAATATTGGGTATATATATTATAGATTATAGGGGTGTAGAAATAATAGGTGACTTCAAGACCCGTATCAGCTATACTAACTAACATTATATAGTGATATCTAAGTTACCATTCCCTGTATATTAATATTATAATATATAAAATAGATAGTATACTCAAATATAACTAATACCTAAAGTATCACTATACCTGAGTAAGATGATGTCTATATACATATATATCTGAGAGGACCTGGCGTCGGTGAAATAAACCAGGTATAGAGTATCACGGGATAAATTAGGTAGTATTATAATAAATATAGAGTAAGATGTATTTATAGGGTTGATAATAGTTAATTACGTAGGCTACTATAAAGTAGCGAGTAATGTGACTGTAGTAATACCAATACTTATTTAGTATACGATAATATAGGTATATATATATTATATATATATATATATAGTATCAGAATTACTTGGCGGTGATGTAACAAAAGGTAAACACAATATACGTGATTTAAAGTACTTGTTTGGCTAGAAGGCGAGGGAGATAAGACTTCATTTATTAACTATTAACTGAGATAAACACTTCCATATATATATATATATAATTATAATATATATTAAATATATATTAATATTAAATATATATATATATATATAAATATATATTATATATATTAATATATAATTATATAATAATATAATATATATATTATATATATTACTATATATATATATATATATATAATATTATATATATATATATATATATATATATATTTAATTATATATATTAATATAATTAATTATATTGGTGGTAAAATATTTTCCCAGGGGAAGATATCACCCACACTATTTTCACTTACCTAAACAACAGGTGGTAGATTTTATGGTTTTTTATACATTATATGAAGGATTAACAACACCCGTTAGTATTTATTCAACTATTCCTTTCCACAAACTATCCTAAATGCTCAAATAGGAATTACTCTATTATCATATATTGTTTAATGTAACATATATATTAATTCCACCATATATTATATTAATATATTCAAATTCTTTAAAAGGGCAAACACGTAATTCTCACCTGATTCAGAATATCGAAAAAATATTTTCTAATCGTATTACAGTGTAAATTACGTATTTGTTTACCTAACTGTTTATTTCCATTTTATTTATGTGTTTTCCACGCTCAAAAAATAATGTGGTCCATATAGCGGAATGAATATAATTAATTTAATTAATCTTTGTGTATTTAATCAATTAATTAGATAATTAAAATAATCATTCTTTAAATAATATTTCTTTTTCAAAAATTCATGCCTAAGTATTAAGTAAAACCTAGATGTAATTTTCCACCTACGGCTACTTTTCAATGCAACTTAGCCATAGGGATATATATATATAATATATATTATTATATATAAGGTAATATATATATATAATATAATGAATATAATATATATATTAATAATATTAATATATTATATAATATTATATATATATACTTAAATTAAATATATAACTATATATATATATTAAATTATTTATATATTATGTTTATATAAGTTGATCGGGCTTTATTGGAGTCATTTAACCTAGACATATACTATACACAGTATTAATATAAATATAATAAAGATTGTCAAATCATGCACTCAATTTTATAAATAATATAGTAGAACTGTCGATTATATAGTATATTAATATATTATAATATATATTATATATATTTAATATAATATCATATAATAATATATATATATATATATATATATATAATAATATATATATATATATATTAAATAATAATTAATATATATATATATTAATATATATATTATATTTATACTAATAGATTATATTATATATATATTATATATTATAATTATTATATTTAATATATATTAATATATATATATATTATATAAATAATATTATATATATATTATATATATATATATATATATATATATATACTATAAATTAATTAATATGGATGACTGACAAAGCTTATAATAAGGTAATATTTACAAATATTCATT